>JAUUDZ010463965.1:3459-19219 GCA_032361705.1 Panulirus versicolor | reverse complement strand
CTTCCTCAAAGGCAATGTTACGATCACATGATATAAGGCACCAACTGGCTCTGTTCGATAATGGAGCCAACACTGGGGTATTACTGTTTTTGTTTTTTACACTAGTAATGTGGCGAGTATGTTAAATTATTAGGCTGGTGGCCTAAAACAGGAGAGGTATTTTTTCTGAGCTGGTCCCACAGCCAATATATGTATTATCATATATGTTTTATGTCCCCAGTTAAGGTGATGGCCTTTTGCAGTCCCTTCTAGCAACTCAGTATTGGATGCTATACTGACTAGCGGTGTTTGCCATCACATTGGCAGAATGTCCCTAATATTATATTTTTGTTTTTTTGTCTTTATATCTCAAAATATCAGAATATACAGACAGTTTCTATATTTCTTACCAAATACCTTGATATATTGATATGTAGGATATAATGTGGAGTCTGTGAATACTCAAAAATAAAAAAGAGTTGCAGGCCTAATTTCCCCATAGATCATTGGCTGCTAAACCAAACAACCAACCACTTGCCAGTGAATGACTGCCCTGGCAAATGATTGCTAAAGCATGCCATTGCAGGTGTACTTTTAGGAACTTTTTAATTTTTTTGTTTATATAATTTATCCTTTTTTTCTCCCTATAAAATTAACCTTGTCATGAGCACAGTATATGTGAAACACAAGGCAGTGGGACACTGAGAAGCAGGAAATTTCTCATTATTACTAATAACAACTAAAAGATCTTTCTCTTCAACGACTCTAGTTGGCAGATTTTCAAACTTTTGACAGTCATTTTTAGTAATCTAATCTCCAAAGTGCATAACTTTACATTTGTCTACATTAGATTTCATCTGCAATTTGTGCGACAACTCTGAAAATTCTTAAAGATCTCTTCAAATTATTTCATAGTCTTGCCTAATTTAGGCTGTATTTCATAGTTTTGTACAATCCATGAATTTGGAGATCTTAGATGTGAAACTCAATTCTAGATCATTCGTATATATTATGTAAACAACAGGGCCAAGAACCACTCTCTGTGGCACAATAATGGTCATGTTCAGCCAGTCTGAGGCTTTACCATTTAAAACCACACAATGCTTTCTATCGGTAAGCCAGTTACTAATCCAAGCACCTAGTTCACCCTTATTCAGTGAAATTTTAATGTAAACAGCAATCTCTTGTGTGGTACTTTGTTGAATGCCTTTGAAAGTCTATCAAAGCAAAAGGTACTTTTGAGTTACAATTTATCATATGCAATGATGAAAAATACTAATAACTTTGTTGGACAAGATCTTTTGTTATGAAAGCCATCCTAGTTGTCCAACATTATATCATGGTCTAAAGTCATAATTCTATCATATTTTTCATTCCCTCATTTTACCTAGAAATGACATGAGGCTTTTTGGATGGTACTCTAAGGCACATTTCTTACCTCCTTCCTCATACAATTGCAGTGACATTTGTCAATTTCCAGTCTTACGGTACCTTACCTTCTATTAGTGATTTGTTAATATTTTGGTTATGGGAAATATCAGTTGCCGTCTGACCTCCATCAAAAGTCTTGGGGCTAGGTTTTCTGGGCCAGTCAATCTGTTTGGGTTAATTTGGTTTAAGTATTTTAGTACTTCATAACTCTTAATTTCAGTTACCTTTAACTTTTCATTATCAGACCTTGAAATTTTTTTGCAGTTGAGATATGCAAGGAGAGGGAGGAGGCTAACTAGGTGATGGAAGATTGGAGTGAAAGAGGCTTTACCTTAACAGAACTTGAACATTCAGGTGGGTGAGAGGCATGCATAGGATAAAAAATGAATTGGAGCATTGCGATATACAGGAGTCATTGTGCTATCAATGGGCTGCACAATGGTACATGAAGAAGTATAGGAAAACCATGGATGGTCAGTGGGGTCTGACTATAGATGTAGGGTTCTGCTTTTGGTATGATATGCATAAAAAGTAGAGTGGATATGAATGAGTGGGGTCAATGTTCATCCATTCCTTATGCCACCTACTGTGAAAAAATAAAGGTAGGTAGGGGATAGGAGGTAAATCAGTTGCTATTTGTATGAGATGCAGCTCCAGCGACAGAGTTCTAGGGGTGGTGTGACATGTGAAAGCTGAAAGTAAATGCTATTAACATTTAAGGTGCAGCAGAGGAGTGAGGTAGAATGGCCTTAAAGCAAGTCTAAATGGGGTGAAACTTGAGGAAGTAGAATGCTTTAGGTACCTGGGAGCAAACACTGTAGTGAATGTAACCACAGGAGCTGAAGTGAGTTACAGGGTGGAAGCTGGAGCTACGGTACTGGGTGCAAAAAGGAGAATGTGGTATAGAAGGTCAATGGCTGTTACAGCAAAGACAGCTATGGCTGAAAATAGAGTAGTCACAACAATTGTATGGATATAGTCCTAAAGCCTTCAACATACAAGAAAGCACGAGGGTGGATGAGTTGGAAATCAAATACTCAAGGATTATGTGTGGTGTGAATCAAGTTGATCAACTTAGGAATGAAAGTGAAATGAGAGTTTTACAGGTAGGTATATTTGACCAAGAGGGTCATAAAGGTTATCCTAAAATGGTTTGGACATATGGAAAGGATGAGCAAAGAAAGATTAATCTAATCAGTCGGATCTATTCATCAAAGTGGGAGAAACAAGGGGGAGGTTAAGAAGAAGATGGAAAGATACAACACAGGAGGTTTAAGTATCAGGGTCTGGACATCCAGAGGAGTGATAAGCATACTTGGTATGAAGTGACCTGGATGGGAGATGGTATATGGGGGCAACATGCTGTTGGTGGACTGAACCAGGGTATATGAAGTAGTCTGGGTAAACTATGAAATAGCCTGTGGGATTTAGCAGTGGATGGGAAGCTCCAGGTTCAATACATTATACATAACAGCTATAAAAAGAATGTATGCAAATCAGTCTGTTGCTTGTTTGTTTCTCATGCTACTTCATTATAGTGGTGCAGGCAGTAAGATATAAAAGGAAGGATCTTCTTAAAAAGTTCAAAGTGTATAAAATCTGTAAACTAATAGTGACCTGGTATAAATGTATGAGGGACATATACTGAACATTTAACTGTTGTCTTTGTTTTATGCTTAACATTCATCCCCTGACACTACACCTAGTTAGTGAAATTAACTACAGCTGCTGGCATGCTGCAAGTAGTAAATAAGTGTCAAAACAGAATCTTTATATGCTGGTAAAATACTGCATACAAAAACTGGTTGTACTACTATAGTCCCAATATTCAAGTATAACAAGAGGCTGAGTGCAAATATTTTCGTAAACCATGAGCATGATTATTAGAAGCCTCCTTCATAGATTATGGCAATTTCAACTAAATCTAAATCAAAATGATATCCAAATGAGCTGCTTCCTAAATTCTTTTGATTAATTTCAAATTAATCTGTAGCGAATAATTTCAAATCAGCATGAGATATATCTGGATACAAATGAAGTTTCTAATATATATATATATATATATAACTAACACATACCACTTGTTTAATATGTATAGATGACTATGCTTTAAGCCTTTGGTATTTCACATTAAAAACTATTCAGGATCTCTGAATGGGTTTATGACCCTGAACTTAAACTGCCATATCAATCATGCAGAATTCAAATCCAGGATCTAGAGAACTAATACTCCATAGTTATGTGTAAAAACATTCTCTTTTGATGGTAAACCAATTCATTTCTTTGCCACTAAAAAATCATGCTTAAATTAAATCTGATACTGACATATATACAGAATTCTAAACTCAGTTCCCTTTTGATCAGTAGCTGAAACATACAATTTAAGGGAACTTCATGAAAAGCGATAAAATTCTACTTATAAAAGACTGTAAACTAAACAGGCTAAAATTAAATTACAAAAAAATTACGTATGTACCGACATGACCATGCAGCTGTAACATGCTCTGTGTCCCATTGGAAAGGTCTTTAAACCCATGATCAACATACTTGGCCACATAGGTAGAGAGACAAGTGGGTTGATGATTGGGAGATGTTTACGAGATGATCGAGCAGCAGCAGAGCCCCTAGCTATCCCTCTGCTTGCTGAACCCCGCCCCCCTCGCTCAGGAGTTCTGTTCTTGTCCCATCCAGAGGTGGAGGCTGCCACACTTACAGAGGAGATGTCTCCTGCTTGACTTTTCAGGGTCGAACCTGAAGAGATGCAATGAGAAGCTGATGGAAAAGGGGGAACTATGAGAGTAGATGATGGGTTAGTTGTTATAAATATTGCTGATGAAATTAAAAAGCATTAATTCAGTACAAAGTAGAAGTAAACAATGACAGCATTAAATATGTCTGGAAATAGAGACTGATTGGGGAAGACAGAGATAGTTCTTTTCACTAAGTATGGCAAGATAGTGAGTGCTATGTGCTAGCCCCACCTTTTGGCAAAATGGTAGGAGCAATGGATAGAAGTAGATATGAATAATAGACCACAGCATTAGGTAGAAACATAAGGTAGAAATAGTAGGTAGGAGCATTAGCTTGGAGCACAACAAAGAATTAGCAGAAAGGAACATTAAGTAGAAGTAGCTGGTAGGAACATTAAGCAGGAGCCTCTGAAAACACTGTGCTAGAGTTGTCTTTACCAGTGGCCTGTTAAGGGTGAGGCACTAAAGCTAAGAAGCGCTACTGGAGTTCAACCATTATGGAGATTCTTTTGCCATGGTCACCCATTAGAGGGAGTTATCAAAAGGAACAGGCACCAGAGATACAGACAGACAGATAGATAGACAGAAATAATGAGAGCTGAGGATGGTAGACATATGGGGCCTGGAAATGAAGGAGCTACAGTCTTTGTTACACATACTGCAGCTATATGATTAGGGAAAAATCAGTGGGAAACTGTGTCAAAAATGCAGATGATGAGTGTTACAGCATGGCTGTCTTTTCTTCTAATGAACTTATTAAATGAAGAAAGAATTTATGATACACATTACTAGGGAAAAACGTAGGTTTTCCAAGATAAATTCCTTTCTCTCAAAGGTGGTGTTCTGAGAGCATGAGAAATTCTCTAGGATTATCTCTACGAATGAATGGTTCAAAACCTTCTAACCCATAGTATTTTCAATGTGGATGTGATGGCCTTCCTTACTCTTCACTTATCACGACTCGCTCATTTTGGGCCCACCCTTAGTCAATCAGCAAATGCCACTTGGATTGTATCACTGACCCACTTGAAACCAGTCACATGCAGCTCACAATTCACAGATCACAGACATCAACACAAAAGCAATTACAATTGGTATAATGATATGTTCTTGCAAAAAGAGAGAGAAAGGCAGAGCAGGGTATTAAAACCAGAAAAAGGATTCACTTGAAACTTCCTTGGAGAGAAAAGGGCTTTCAATTTTCAATACCTACATTTACATTCTCAGCAGTCTACCTGCAAGCATGAGAGCATACCTAAATTGAAGAAGGAGGGATTGGAAAAAAATGTCAAATAAGAGGACCAAACTAAAGTGATGGATTCCAATACACACTGGAATCTGTTTCTCCTGAAAGAGGGATACCCAAAGCCATACAGGGTAGATCCAAGATGTCTAAATAAAGGCATTTTCGGGAAAAGTTGGGAGAAATGCCAAAGACCCCTTTCCCTGATCTCCTCCAATGAAAGGTTCATGAGAAGGGATTAGGTACAGGCCACCTTCCTCACACCATGTGCTCTAGCATAAAACCTAGGTTGAGTCAATAAAAAGAGTTTCTTAATCTATATAAAGATATTCCTTACCAAATGGGTTTAACAAGGTTCTGGGTAATCATATAAATGGTATTCTGATAATCTGTGGTGAAGTCCAAAATTACTCTTAATAAATCTGACTGGGTATCTGGCATGATACTCTCTTGATATTGTTCCAAGAGCAAATGACAATATCACTATTTCTAGAGTTAAAAGTTTCATTTTCAGGCAAATCTTTGTTTGGTTTGGGTGAAGATTCTTGTCTTCACATAGCATGTAACTGACAAACTCCTCCCAGAACATAAGGCTGTAAGGAAAAAAGACTTTTTACAAGAAGATGCTGAGGAGCTAAATTGCCATAAAAACTATGGGACTAAAAGCTCTAAATCTTTTAAAGGCCCACACTTGGGCTGTGGTAGAGAAGCAACTGGTCTCCTCAGAAAGAAAAAAAATGGAAAATCTTATCCCATATCAGGCCAGCCAAACAAACACAAAACCCTGCTACAAAGCACTTAAAAGGCACTCTTTTAAGAGACAGCATCGCTACCCCTGCTTCAGCGAGGTAGTGCCAGAAAACAGACAAAAAAGGCTACATTTGTTCACACTTAGTCTCTAACTGTCATGTGAAATGCTTCTAAACCACAGCTTCCTATCCACATCCAGGCCTCACAGACCTTTTAATGGTCAGCCCCAAACGCTTCACAAGTCTTGGTTCAGTCCATCGACAGTACGTCAACCCCGGCACACCACATCTTTCCAATTCACTCTATTCCTTGCACATCTCTCACCCTCTTGTATGTTCAGGCCCTGATCGCTCAAATTCTTTTTCACTCCATCTTTTCACCTCCAATTTGGCCTCCTGCTTCTTGTTCCCTCCACCTCACACATATATTGACTTTGTCAACCTTCCCTTACCCATTCTCTCCATATGTCCAAACCATTTCAACACACCCTCTTCTGCTCTTTCAACCACACCTTTTATTTCCACACATCCCTCTTATCCTTTCATTACTTACTCAATCATATATTATCATAACCTAGAGATAAGGTAGAAAATACTTCCCATGTATTCCCTGGTTGTCATAGAAGGCGACTAAAAGGCATGGGAGGGGTGGCTGGAAATCCAATAAAAATGAAAAAAGAAAAAAATATTCTGATCCAATAGATGGAAATGCTTGTTTGTAGATGCAATGTTCTGATAGCAAAAAAAAAACAAAAAACAGAGAACTATCAGCTACTACAGGTTGGTACTGAGTAAACTGATAGTCATCCAAATGGTGGTTGCTGACTGACCAGCAACTGGTTAAGTGTAAGCCCAGAACAAGCAAGTTGCCATGATTAGAGATGAGTGATTAGTGAAGAGTGAGAAAGGCCAGTGCTTCTTCAATGGAACTAATAAAAGTTGGAAAGTCATGACCCTGACTTTCCAACAGATAATCCTGAAGAATCCCTCATGTTCAGGAAGAGAAAGAATCAACAATAATACCTATCATTTGAGATGAAGAAATTACACTAATATTCATGGCTGCATGACAGGAAACAAAGTGCTTTAATAAGGTAATCATGGTTTCAATCAACCTGGATGGAAACAGAAATCAGGAAGAGGGAAGCCTACAAATTAAAAGCATATATATATCTCTATCCCAAGAAAACTGAACATAATTCCTAGATGGTAAGCTTAAGTAATACACAAGACTGAGAGGGTTTAAATGTAACTAAAGGATGTGGATGTAAATTTACATAATTTAGGTGTAATATTTAACTTCAGTTGATCGGCTGCATGTTCCTAAACATGGATACACCTAAACAGCTTAACATATGTAGAATTTGCATGCATGCACAAACATACATGAATACCATAGGCTTTAGCTATGTTGGTATGGGCATAAAAGCTTATAATTTGTTGGTAACATATTTACCAAAATATTGCAAAAATCTGGCTTAGTGTATTGAAAAGCAATGATTCCAAGATGTAATACCAACTAGAATCTGTGCAAAATGCATTCAACTACTGTTATGAAGTCTAATAGGAAAATTAAAATCAATCACAAGAATATTATTTCTGCTTGAAATCAAAATGGTTAAGTTCAGCAATATGCAATACGCTTTGTAATTTTCTACAATACTATTTCCAACAATATTACTTCTGTCATAGCTATACCCAGCTTGGTACAGCAAAAGTTGCCAGTTGTGAAATGAAAGAGTGAAAACTTACAAGCAGATAAGTTTTTACATTATATATATAAAAAAAATCAACTTAGTAAAATACATACTCTACAATATACTTGTGACAAAATCCCAGTAGCATAAAATCAGATAGCACTTGTCTAAATTGCTTAAAAAGAGCCACTGTCATAAAAAACAAGATTCAACAATGTAAATAACAGAACAGGATAAGCTCATTATGATACTGTGGTGCTTTCTAACACTACAACACAAATCATACACCGTAACAGAAGTTGTCAAAACTGTGCATATTTGTATGTAAATCTCTGCCTCTCACTTGTTTCCTTCACTACAATCATACCTCTTAATCTAAACAAAATAAAGAATATTTTTCATTTTTTTGATGTACCCACAAATTTTAGTACCAAAGCCAAACAGAGCTACCGCAATGACCTGTGAACCATGTCTGCTCTGCATGAACCTCAAGGAATGACCATATACCACATTCTATGTTTAAAACAGGAAGAAAATCATGTGGTTGGAAATCAAATGAATAATGTCTCCTTAACACCTGAATTATCAAAATAAAGATTACGAAGAGAAAGATTCTGCAAAAACATGATTCCATGTTACAGAACAATAAATACACTTTGATAATTGTGCATATAAACTTAAGTATCCAAATCTGGGCGAGATTGCACACAGTAAATGCAGTATACAAAAAATGAGGAAATAAAACATTTCATCTTTATTATACATAACTTGAATCTCAGGGGGGCTGGACTAAAGACTAAAATTATCCATGTCTATTAACTTATGGCTGAGATTGTGAAAATAAGGAGCTAAGAAAGAACCATCCTGTGATGTATCAAACCCAATGAAAACATTTAACACATACTCCAAAAATTTCTGAATACAGTCTTCATGGCTCCATGTGTAATAAGCAAAGTCAACCAGTATCCATTAGTATGAATACAATGAATATAATAAAGCTTTCTCAAAAATGTTTAACAAACCTTTGCTTCAATCATGCTTAATTCATGCTAGCTCCTACAAAGAATTTAAACTGCTGCTAAGACCTGATGCTTGATGTCATTTCTTTCTCGAAATGCAATATAATTTGGCAATTCTTAGGAATTTCCGTGAATGTACATTTTTATTCTTTTCAGAAAAAAATTTTTTGATACCAACCCTTTGACAAAAGCTTTCCCTAGAATTGTAGTCAGTATACCTGAGTCTAACCCTAACTGACCAAAGAAAATCGAAGTCCTTGTCCAGACAATCTGAGTCGCAGACAGTCCTTTTACCATTCATTCAAGTAGAAAAGATTCTATTCAGACTAGTAATCAACATGTAATTAACATGTAATTAACTCTTATCAGAGTGTATACGTCAATGTTACGGGTTTCAAGAGATATGTCAATGCTATATTTCACTAATGCATTGCGCTTCTTCAGATATACTTTAAAGTATATAAGTAATTCCATACAACAGTGACTGAACTCTCAGATTTACAAATCAGATCAGAGTAATGCATTCTAGGACTGTACAATAAACATGTATACCAAATATAGCAGGCACTCTACATAAAAGTTCAATTTATGCAAATTCAAAAATACTAGATACAGCAGGCCCTCACTACATAAAAGTTCAGTTTATACAAATTCAATGACATGGAAGTCCCCCTTAAATACATGTCTCCATGTGTCCATCCCACCAAGGTTTGATCCCATACCTTATAACTGGTCACTGCTTCTATTTCTGAGTTGATACCAGCCACACAAGAACTGATCACTATGATACCTCCATTTTCCCTTGAAAACCGTATCTGTACAACTTCCTTCCCTCTTTTGTTAACCCCTCTTCAAACAACCTTTCTACCTTTGAATGTCACTTCTACAAACACCTAATGAGCAGTGATTAATTTTCATTTTACTTTTTTCTTACCCTTTCCTTCTGGCTGAGGTTGCCATGACTAGGGTATATTTTTCCTGAATCCTGTCTGTTAAAAGAGAAAAATAAAATAATCCTTAAACCCCCTACAACTACTGTATAAGCATGTGCCCCTAATCAGCCGAGTAAGAGGTGGGGGAGCTTGGGTGATGCCTGCTTATCTAGCAAGTGCTCATAATGTCCCACTTATAGAATTACCATACATCTAGCAATGTATATCAATAGACTGTACAAATCAATATCTTATTTCAGTCAAACAAATCAGAAAAAAGTAGACATCTAAGGTTTTTTCTTTTTTGTTGTGAATGAGCTTGTGCAAATACTATCTTGTTTTTCAGTGATACAAAATCCACCACTTGCCCATTGTAAATGGGCAAGTCTTAGAGCAGGTGGGTTGAGATTCAGAAATGTATCCCTATCTCTTACAAGTTAAAGTACTGAATAACAAATACACTTCAATACTTTATTGTATGCATTATCTACCTATCTAATCTCTATCTCTGACACCTGTTTCAACAGGAAGTCCCACAAGCGTGTGGCCACAGCAACAGAGTCTCCATAACTAGTATACTCCAGTGCCACTTCTTTGCCTTTAGTGCCTCACCCTTAACAAGCCAGTGGCAGAGGGCAACTCTAGTGCAGAAACTCCTATATAATATTTCCACTAACTCCTTCTACCTAATGCTTCTGCCTAATGTTCCCTACCTACTTCTAACTAATGTTTCTTCTTAATGCTTCTGCCTAAATGTTTCTATCTACTGCTCCTACCATTTTGCCAAAAGGCAGGGATAGTACATAGTGCTCGCCAGAAGAAAATCTAGAGTTATGATGTATGAGCTGTGTGATCTAAATGTTGTCAAGTGTTATGTATGACATGGAGAGACTGAATGTTTGAGGACAGAATGCCAGTGGTCCACAAGTGAGACAGAGATAGAAAAGACATCTACTTGGGCCAGAGGACTGCAACTTGACAACAGTTGAAGTACTGGCTCACTATGCAGTAATTTCTTTAATACATAACTGCCTCCTAAAACCCCTTGCAAATGAACAGAAAGCATGAAGCATGCACCCTCATGAGAGGAGTGGAAGAGGGTGATTCCTGGCTATCTAGAAAGGGTTCCAGATGTCTCCCTGAAAATGACTATCACACTTTTAACCTTGAACCCCAATATACTATAAAGAAAAGTATTTCAATACAGACCCAGCAGAATAGAAATATATGTATATATCAAAAAAAATTTCCTGGGTGCAAATCTTTATCATGTCAATTACACTTCATGATCTCTCTCAAAGATCTATTGTACTGAATTTTAAGCAATGTATGCTAACAGACCATACAAATCAATATCCTTTAAATACTTCTTTTCTTCAAATGCAATGAGAAAACTAAATGTAACTCTTGTCTATGAAAGCCATGAGATTTTTTTCTTAGAATGCAACAACAAAAATGAAACTCCTTAATATATACTAATTAAAATGATAAAACTCTTTTCAAATAACCAGCCAACTGAGATGCATCTAAGAAAATAGAATCTGAAGATCATTTCACTCCTACAAACACAACTGAAAACCTTGAAACAAAGATGAGGTGTCACAGAAAACAATTACCCAAAACAGACAAGAACAAAAAAAAAATCTAAATATATCTGCAAAACAAACCATCTTTTTACTCCTTCATTCAAATGTTCGGTACCAAAACATCAACTCCAACCACTACTGGGAATTTAATGTATAAACAGTATACTATCAACAACAAATTGGCAATCACATTACATTAGACCTCTGGCTACCTTTGTTCCCAGCCATTCCGAATTTTGTGAGAAATATGCTTCTCTGTGTTCCTGTGCTATGATTAAATCGTCATGTGATAGCTGTTCTGGCACTGTCAACTATGCTGAGGGACTTCCATGGATGTGCATGGAAATTAATACAAGGCTATAAATCCATCATCCTTATCTATAACATACAATAAAGGTAATCAAAGCTGTCCAATACTGTCAATGCAACACTGAACAACAGTAGACAAACTAAACTCTTACTCACACAAAAACTTCAAATTCCATGTTTTGTTTTTTTACCAGAACTTTGTCAAGTAATACACAAGTATGTATGAACAAACTTTGGTAGACAACAAAAATACATGATCAATAGAAAATATCACTTGTTACTTTAATTATAATGGGCATATTGCTACAAGCTCTTTACTGCAAACTGTAGTGCCATTTACAATACAGTCAATATGAAACTGACACAAACTCATATTTCCAGTGCATATATTTCAAAATAACTAAGAGTTGGTTCCTATGGAAACATCAGCTCTCAAAAATCTTATGAAAAATTCTAACTGGTAATTCTAAAGAAAAAAATTAAAAAAAGTGAATTTACTGAACAAGACACTTTCAGACCATAAAAATTGGTCAGAAAGCATTTAAATCTGTCTGGGGATCCCATGCTCTCTTTCTCTCTCCCTGAATCATGGTATGCACACTAAGATCGTGCTAGTGCTGAACACTACTGTTCTAAATCTTTTTAACAATGAATGAAAGTGCTAAATGTCTGGATCACTTCTGGATCTATAATCAAACTGTTAAATAAACACTGCAATAAGTGCAGAAAATATGTTAATCTATGAATGTTTTGCACAATATTACAGAACATACTTTCCTTAGTGAGTTACTGAAATAATGGCAAACAATTGCTTACTACAGTCTCAAACCACAGGTTACTAAAGTCACAGCAATTAAATTGTACTCAAAAGAAACAAGATACTAAGGTCACTGTATACAATGAACTACTGTCACCACAGTGAGCATTAGATCATTAAGGTTATCATAAACAAGGAATTACTGCAATCACAGCAAATCATAAATCTGAAAAAACTACCGTAAGTAATCACTATCAAGAGTCAATTATAAAAATAAACAAAAAATTCATACAATGCCATCCAAATGAATTAGCTAAGGTGTCAGTGGTTGGGTTCATATGTGGAGTAGTACTAATGATACATCATGCAGCTGGCCAGGTCTTAATTCATGTCCTTACCTCTCCTTGATTAACCAAGGATATGTGAGAGGTTAGGCTCATCTGCTGAGTACTGATGAGACATCTTGCAGCCATCCAGGCCTCCGAGCAATTTCTGTTCTTTCCTTAAAACAACACAATTCCTGGTCCCATGTGGGACCCTTCCTATGCAGGTGTATCACTTTGAGACCATCAGCACAGCTTACCACAGGCACTACTGCACCCTAATGCTGTAAATAAAAGGTCCCTAAATATC
Organism: Panulirus versicolor; assembly: GCA_032361705.1. Classification (NCBI taxonomy): domain Eukaryota; kingdom Metazoa; phylum Arthropoda; class Malacostraca; order Decapoda; family Palinuridae; genus Panulirus; species Panulirus versicolor. The sequence continues at coordinate 6,134 of JAUUDZ010463965.1, read as the reverse complement.
CACACTACCAAGAGCTCTTTAGTACCCCCTAGCCTATACATACCCTAGCTACAAATGTTTCATGTCTCAAAGTAATACAGCTTGCCAAAATAAAATAACTTACATGGAGTAGACATGGACCTCCTACATCATACAACCACTTATCCAAGCCAACAGTTCCTTCCTGAAGATAGTCAGTCCCAAAGTTCCTCTATCATAAAATTAATTTATGATGCCAACTATTTGCCACTTATTGCTGCTCTCCAAGCTCCACTCCACCTGCTGATAAACCATGACCTCCATCACCATCTCTGCATTACAAGGATTCTGCCTCCTATACCTGCCACATTATCAACTGGTGGTGAACATGACTCTGACCATAATATTCTTGCAAATTGTATTCAAATACTCACTGTGACCTTGTCTGGAGAAAAATCAGAAGTGACTCACAATCTAAATGACAATTTCTTCAAAGTAAGAATGGTTGGCATCAGAAATATGGCAGGACTTGCCTTAGGTGTCAGCCTAGATCTGATGCTCCTTCAAGATGAAGTTGCTCTCTGATCAGTGAATGTACTGGCCGATAAACTGTCCTCTGCATACCACTGGGTGCCTAAATACCATCAGAAACTTTTGGTAGAAAAACACTCACTGACTTATTCCTATCAAGAGAAATGTCTCACTGATATTATCCCTCCAAGTGTTTACTCCTACAGTTTTTGTGTAAGGAAGATGAATCAAATGCATTCTCACAAGGATGCCATATCCTGAGGCATCCTAAATGAACAGGGCTGCTATCTTGGAGTTCGAGTTTCTTAACTTATTTTGATGGTAAACAGATCTGCTTAAACGATTCAAACAATACTTGCTTTCTATTAATATCCAATACTTAAGTCTCCAACTTATATAAATGGATTTATTCAATAGCCCTCATCAGTAAAATCATATTTTTCTTGAAAGCAAATTAGGGAATCACTGGAAAATCTCATGAGTCACATCCAAGAATATGAAATTTTTGGTTATCTTTGCCATTTAAACCAATCTAAACCACCAGAATACCAAATAAAGCCTGAATCAAGTTCTATTCCAATCCTATTATAAAATATAACGATTCTAGGTCAATGTTTCTTGACACAACATAAAAATCTGCTGGCTTCTCTAAAACAAACCTAAAACACCTCATACAAAGTGAAAAAAAGCTAATTCTCAAGCCTATTCAGCTAAATCTTTAATGATTCAGCTAAGAATTTGGGGTTTTTTTATGTAAGCTAGAAAAATGAGAAATTTATTCCCTAAAGAAAATTATGCAACTGATGATATTTCATGAATTCCATAAATCCCTCTGACAAACATACAAACACTAAAAGTGATAGCACAGGACATTCGTATGGATGTCAAAGATGAACAAACTGTGATTTTAATAAAAAAAATTCCAAAAATCTTAAAATCAATTTTGTTATTGAAAAGTGCAAATCTTGCCTTACTTTCAAGGGGAACACTTATGGTTACATGAGTAAATTCTAAAAACTGCTTCAAGAAATCATAATTCCTGAAAGGAAATCAGATATGATCTCTGAAAATCTACTACAAAATAAAAATGCCTGACCAAATCCATTACATTAAAAATACAAAGGTTTCCCTTCTAATCATTTCCAATCAAAACAACAACCCTTTTGAACAAAAATGAGTATTTCTGCTTTGTAACAAAAGGATTTACTATGTTTCATCATTTCTGAAAATCCATGGAACTCAGAAGACAAAAATGGGTGAGAACATGGGGAAGAATGATCCATAATTGTGTAAAATAAAATTCTTTTGCCTCTGAAGGTATAGGTGTGACTAAAGACATTAGTCTCAACTGGCAAATCAACTCAGTGAGCAAAACAAAAAATGAACAATGTGAAAACCCATGATCACATAGCACACTAAAAAAGGATTGAAGTGTGTATGAATGAACGAAGAATTGGCATGCACATGATGCATTCCATGTGAGCAGGATTGAATCTAAAGATAACATATAACAAAACAGACATGGGAAAAGGTAAGATCAATGCACTGTGTTTAGGATCTACTCAATCAGAACTAGAATTAAGATATGTGATATGGCTGGGCAATGATTAAATAATCTTGATTATGGAAGGTAAAGGAAATGATGATCAGTGAGGATTCATGTATGGTTTGGTTTGTGTGGATCAAAGTTTCATCATTAAAATGTTTGTAGAAAAGATACTGATAAGTTGAGCAATTTCTTTTACATATCTATTTTTCATAATCCTTTTATAGTATCTCTATGCTTCTAAAACAACACATAAATTGTGCAAATAAAAATGACTCTCAAGTGCATTATATGTGAATGTTGTAGAAGTGAAATTATGAGGAAGAAAATATTTATGTTATCAAAAGGAAATCAGAAACTGGTTCAAATATAAAAAACAGAGGACAAAAAAAGGGGATTAGTATATAAACAAACTTGCTCAGTAATATAACTGTAATGATATCATGAAGTCAAAGAATTTGCAGAGGTGGGACACTCATGGAGAAGAACATAACCAAGATGGATGGCTGCAGTAGGCTACAGTAGTGTGGGGCATTATGGCTGCATTACAATAGTAAGAAGGCATTAAATTAAAACAGTATGACCATGGTAAGATAGCTGCAGGGGCCTACACTAATACATGTACTGAAAAAGAAAACTT
>JAUUDZ010463954.1:0-12092 GCA_032361705.1 Panulirus versicolor | reverse complement strand
ATGCCCTGGTTCAATCCATTGACAGCACGTCGACCCCGGTATACCACATCGTTCCAATTCACTCTATTCCTTGCACAAACTTATACCTCTGTAATTCGAACACACACATTTGTCCCCCTTGCCTCTAAACAATGGAACTATGCAAGCATTTCACCAATCCACAGGACCACTCTTCCATACAACTCTTCCATACACTTGACAAACTTATAACTCTAATTCGAACACTCACCTATGTCCACCTTGCCTTTATACAAAGGCACAATACAGGTATTCCAATCCCCATGCACCTCACACTGTAAAAACCCTTACCAACTAATCAACAACACTTATCTTCTTTCTCAAGAAATTCAACCACATTACTATCTACTCCAGCCACCTTGCAACATTCACCTTATGCAAGGCTTTTAAATCAGACTTCTCTTTTCACCACATCACTTGCCATGTCTTACTCATGGCAAGAGAGAGTAAGAATGAATATATTACATACAACATTTTACTAATTCTTATTCAATATTCTCAAAGTAACAATGAACCCCTCCTGATTGTGTTCTGGCTAACTGTTTAAGGTATACTTAATTTCATACACAGTACAAACTATATTCATAAACAAAGTTGAAAAGAATGAGCTATACATTACAACACTGTCCCAAAAGCAGGCAAGAATAATAAAGGAAAGAAAAAGATTATATTTAAGTTTTACTATTGTATTACTTTTTCCACCACTTCCTGTATCACAACTTTTGATTACTGGTACATAAGCAACAGCTTAACAACTTTCAACTAATGTACCTCCACTTTCATTACTCTTTATTAAAACTTTCTCTCCTGCTATTTCTCTTTCTTGTCCTTCTTGAAATTTTATGTCTTTGTCTTCATGAGTAAGCTTGTTGTCTGAGAAGTCTTCACCACCAAGATCATCCTTGCCTATGGCACCTTTTCTTGCTGGAATAAAAGAAAGGAAAGATTCCTTCCAGGATTTCCCATTCGCAACTCCTACCAAAATCTGAAACACATGGTCAACAGTTAATATTTTACGGGTTTTCATCTCGACATAGTCATCTATGGGAAGTTTAGCATGCGAGATTCCTTTCTCAACAGCCATCTTATGACATAAGCCTTTATGGACATTATGATCCACGAGCCCACCAATAATATACACTTTTCCATCATCAAGGGATGTGATCACATTTTCAGACTCACTTGTTAAGTATACAATATCTTCCTTGGCAAAAATATCCATATAATACTCATCCTTAAAATAGACATCCCAGTTTCTGTATCCATTTTGCTTTGCCATGACAGATTCACATTTTCCCACAAAACTCGTTACATAAAGCTGTAATGGGTTTGTTGCTCGCCTGTTTGCACTGTAACATCGGCTCACTTGTTTGACACACTGAGATAAGTGTTTTTCTATCATGAGATCATCAAAGGACATGTCAATAGCGATGCGTTGTTTGCAGCTACTTGCAGCCATAGTTACTTCTTTAAGTCTTTTCCTAATGTTTCCACATGCCTCACCAGCTGCACGTTTAGCCTCCAGGCGCTGTCGCTGTTTTTCCTTTTCTCTTTTTCTACGCTCATCTTTAGTATCAAGCCACTTTTGATATTTGAGCAACTTTTTCCTTTGTCTTTTTGATAACGCTTGGGGTTCTTCCCCATTACTAGTGCTGGATGGGTCATCAGTTTTCTCTAATCTCTGTTCATCTTGACACCTGTCACTGCACTGGCAAGACTCAACAACCTCCAGAGTTTCTGCTTTTGTTTGCTGACTAACATCTGTCTGACTAACACCTGTCAAGCCATTTGGTTCACTGCACTCCATTCCAGGCATACAAGTCTGGAAAACATGAATAACAATTAGAATACTTCAGTGGGCTATAAAAACAATCCAATAATTTTACATTGCTGTACTAAATAAACTATGTGAAAAAATAGTTAAGCCTAAACGAGTGAGTTAATACACAACAGGAAAGGGGAGAGTTATCTTATAGAACAGGAAGAGGAAAAATTGTCTATCTATCTATCTACCTATATCTCTGACCCTGTCCCCAACTAGAATGCCCTCAGGGTGTAACCATGGCATTAGAGTCTCCATAACCAGCAAATTCCAGTGCTACTTCTTAGCCTTTAGCCCATGATCCTTAACAGGTCACTGGCAGAGGGCGACTCTAGTGCAGTGTTTGCAGAGGCTCTTACCTAATGTTCTTATCAACTACTATTTAATGCTCCTGCCTAATGTTCCTACCCTATACTCTTACCAAATGTTTCTTCCTAATGCTCCCACCTAAATGTTTCTACCAACTACTTTTATCTACTGTTCATACCATGCCATGCAGGGCTAGCATACAACGCTCACTGCAGGAAAATCAGGAGAAAGAAGAATGAACTATGCAAGTTGGTGTTGTAAAATGTTATGTATGACAAGGAAAGATTGTATGTTTGTGGACAGAAAGCCAATAGTCAACATGTGTGAAAAGGCAGAAAGAAGTGCTGTCCCACTACATAGCCATCACTAACCCTCCAATACCCTGGCAGGTAGTACTGGTAATATACCTCCATGGTAATTGGCTGCTTACCAACTACTACCTACTCTGTTATGGATGGCTGAAAGTGTAAGGAATAGGGACACTTCATTAGATTTTTAGAGCAAAATATACTTGACCTGAGCACTACATACACTTAAAGAAGTGTTACCTAATCAAAATTTCATTATAGATACTGAATTTAAACACAAAATATCATCAAAGAAAGGCTGCAAATTGCAAGTGGTACAAATACATAAACAATCAAGAATTAAAGTGTAGATTTTTTTCCTTAGGCTCAAGTCATCAACAAAAGTCTTATCAAATCAACTGAAATATAGAGGTTAAGGAAAGGGAAAAAGAAGAGATATAGTAGTATTTACAAATTTTGGAGAAAGTGAAAACCTGTCTTTAATAATGTACAATATTGTAGGTATTCAGAAAGGTATATGAGGGTAGAGAGTTCCCAAGTTTCGATAAGTAGTGAAAGAAAGAGTTATAAAAACAGCCCATACTTGAGTTCCCAGCAGCCTCACAGTAATCATGTGATATAGCGACCTGCTGGGTATTATGTGGTCTAGTCAAAGGTGCGGTCACACAAGGAGCCAATTCTCAGGAGCAAAAAACAAAATAATGCCTACAGAATAGGGAAATCAAACTAAAAGTGCAGCATAGGGCAAGCAAGTCAAGTTCTGAAGTCAGCCTGAGTGAGTTTACAAGTTAGACTGCTTTTGACTCAACTCTGTCAAGTAACAGTTCAGAGACAAAACCATCCTAGATCAACTGTACAGAAGCAAATAAATTCTAACATATAAACAGGACTCCCAGTTTCATATTTCCATAATGTGGGGTTTCTAGGATAGAGTGAACATTCCAGTAATACCAAGTATGTCCATCGAGTCAAGAGGTGGAATTACAGAACCACTGAAGAAGATAGGAAATTCAAGGAATTTTTGACAGAAAGATGGGCAAAAACTTTGTCTGGAGGCATCAAACATCTTACGAGTCATGGGTTAAGTTCTAGAGGACAATGTCATTACTGGTGACAAGAACCAAAATTTGAGGGACTGTGTGTGCTGTCTTAGGGAATGATTATCCAAAACATAACCATCAACATCTTTGATACTTATCCTATCAAACCCAAAAAAACTTGAGTAAAAAAAAATGGCAGAACCTGCAAAGTCAGGACAGATGTTGGGTTACACAAAAGAAACAAACCAAAACAGCCAACACTACACCATAATTACGTTTTGGTTACAAGAAAAACTTAATCAAACCTAGCTTAAGCTATGGAACTTTGAGTTTATTAACCGAGTGAAAAATAACCCAGGTTATCTTAAGAAAATTCAAGACTGTTCTACTGAAAATAACTATTCACTAATTGGAATTACACCTCTAGAAGTTAATAAAAAATATTTCCAAACCCAAGGTAGGGTTTTATATATTTCAACTTGTTCAGCCACTGAAACCACAACCAAACTTATGTTAGATCAACTTGTGCTAGGGGAGTTCAGCAGTGTTTGGTAGATTTTTTGGTAAACGTCCAGTTTAACTCTACACCATTACTGCGTAGGCTTTTTATATCAAGTGATTTTGTTCTGTAATGCTTAATGTTTAGAAAATCAAGTAACTAACAGAAAGCATGATTTTGAGCATCTAATTTCAATGCATATATCTGATAGTAGTTAAGGTTAAGAACTGTATTTCAGGGAAAATGTGGGGTTAATATCAAATATGAAATAGAATTGTAAAAAATCACCAGAGTTTAGGAAAACCTCAACTAACCTCCCTACCAATCAAATCTTATCTTAATGTTCATTATTCTTCTTGAAATATACCAGTCACAATCATGAAATGAAAATTACACAAACATTGCTGAATATCACCAAACAGATGACAGAACGAGATGCCATGTGATCTCTAGCAGAAGGCCAATCTAGTTTTATTTTCATTTTGTAATAAACACATCTTTTACCAACAACAACATTAATTTATTCTATATCTACCCTAACACACATAACCTCACTGTTATCACTTAACATGATATCAATGAAAAATAAATGATGGGGTAGTTATAAATAGAAATATGCTCCACAACTGCATTTCAATTCTCTACACAATATACTAAGACTGCACACCAAAATCACTCAATATCTGAAGTTAATAATGAAGCAGAGCTAAACTGAATGATTATCAATTTTTTAAAGTGTTTCATCACAGCCCTCCCCACTATCACATTTCTTACTGTATGAAAAACCAATGAACCATATCACACTCCCATAGTCTAAACCATTATAGTTCTATTACATATCAGGAGTCTCTTGATATGCATTTCTTCCATATCCATAAGTTGTTTGAGGTGCAGCTAAATTGGAATTTTACCATAAATTGATCTCTTTGCTCAACAAATTATATGTATGAATCTAAACATTTGAAAAAGCTTTTTCCATTCATCAGAAAAATTGGTAAATCCAGTACAGTACCAAAATATAAATAATGAAAAACAGAAATGTTGGGGTTAGGTAGTCTTTCATAGAGAGCTGCCAACCAGGGGGATCTATTTCCAATGCTATCAATGTGGGTATAGGGAGGGTTTGTGATAGGTGTGTAGAATGCCAAAACATCAACAGTTGTCCAGTTACACTCCTTTGACCCAAGAAGCAGTGTTTTCTTTCTGCCTCAACCACACATTGACTGCTGGAATCCTGTCCACAAATGTACAATCTCTACTTGTCACATATAATGCTTGACAACACTTAACACAGTCTTCATACCGTTAAACTTCCTAGGGTGAGCACTCTGTGCTCGCCCTGCCCTTAAGTGAAATGGTAGAAGCAAAAGATAGTAGTAGGTAGGAATGTAGGACCATTAGGTAGAAACATTAGGTAGATGTACTAGGTAGGAGCAGTAGTGGGAGGAATTAGGTAAAAGTAGTAGGTTGGAACATTAGGGAGGAACGTCAAGAAGACATATTAGGTTGAAGATGGTATGAACATTAGATTGGAGCCTCTAAAAAAGCTGTGCTAGTGTTGCCTTCTGCCCGTGGCATGGTTAGGGCAAGGCATTTAAAGGCTACAAAGTGGCAATGAAGTTCAATAGTTATGGAGAGAGTTCCCAAATGGAATCGGCATCATAGATATACACAGATATACAAAAATGTTAGCATAATACTGGCTGGCTTATGGGTATCAATAAGGTGAAGGTAAAAGTCTAATTTTGCTCCGTATTGCTATTAGCCCTGGATAAGAGTTATATGTATGCATTGCGAATTTTGTGTTTAGAAAAAACAAAAACCATTTGAAGCAATATTCTAAGGATCATCTTTCACTATGAGAAATTGAGACAACAGTTATATGGGGGGTTATGTATGGCAAAGAAAACATGGGGTTAATCAATGGAAAAGTAGGTAATGCACGTGTACAAAACAAAAATCAGAACCTCAACTTTTTTTTTTGTTGGAAGCTCCAGTTACAGACAAAAGTTCACATCAAGGCCAGGCCTTAATTGAAATATGAAGTGAAAAAAATAAAGAGAAAAGGGTAAATGACATGTGAGGGTAAAGAGTTCTAAAGCTTTGAGGTGTATGGAAAGAAACAGCTATCAAAACAGCCCATCCTTGAGTTGCCAATGGCCACACAGTAATCATTTGATGCAGCAGGCTGCCAAGTATTTCGTGGTCTAGCTATCGGTGCAGGCACACAAGCAGCCAACTCAGAGCAAAAGCAAAAGTAATGCCTAGAGAAGAGGGAAAAAGAACCAACATTGCAGTGTACAACAAGTGGGTCAAGTTTTGAAGTTAGCCAGGGAGAGAATTATGTGGGACTGCTTTCGACAACTCTGTCCAGTAAGGATACAAACCTAGAACCACACCACATGAGAGCAGTACTCTATACAAGGATGGATCAATCCACAGTAGAGATGGAGAAACTTAAAAATAAAAGAAATTTTGATATCTAAAAAGGACTCGCAGTTTCTTTTTAAGAGGTAGATTTAGCCATTTCCAATGGTAATATGGGATTTGTAAGAAAAAGTGGATGTTACTGTAATAGCAAGTATGTTCAATCAGTCTGGAGGTAGAATTACAGAACTATCATTAAAGGACAGAGGAAAGCTGTGAGGAATTTTCAAATAAGAGATGGGCAGAAACTGGGTCTTGGAGGCGCTAAACAACCAGATTTTGTCTACCCCAATGACATGTCCTCTCCAAGTCTGAGTTTACTGAGGAATCTGTCCTGAGGCGAGATGCAGATCAAGTGAGAGAAGAAGCAGAACTGACAGATATGGAGGAATGCAGCTAAAACTTATCTTTACATTCGTTAGTCTAATTAAAATATACCATTGTACAAATGCTGTCAAGTGTCAGGAAACAGAGAGCAGACCAAGTGGCCATGTTATTCCCGATAATGGTAGACCAACTTCATGTTAATATATTTCTGCTATATATTTTGGCCAATACTCAAGGTTTCCATAAACTCTGCTAATATTTTACTAGTATTTTCCCAACTTTTACATACTCTAATCGGCCATCTTCCCCGATATACAAAACCTTCACCTCCAAACATTATTTACTTTCATTCAATTACCCATACAGGACCTACAACTACTGTTCAATTCATACTATGCTAGTAATGCATTACAAATCAACTCAATATACACATTACTAATAGTGCTACAGGACTAGAGTTACCATGCGAAAATAACCATTCCCTAATTAATATGAGACAATATTTAAGAGGACTGCAGTTTGGTATCACCCGACAAAATATACAGAAATTTTAGATAAATAATGATGTAAATCATTACCAATAACTGATTGGATCTTGTACATTATCACAGGTGTACTTCCCCCCAACCATAATGTAATCCTCTTAAATATCGGTGTACACCGTTAGGCTATTACAGGTCCCCATTACCTATTATTCATAAAAACCACCATGCCAAGCTAAATTGCTTCAGGAGGCCTTACCTTTATTACAAATAGTAAAGTCTATCATTTGAGGAGGGTTTTTTTTTTTTTTTTAATGTGTCGTCCTCTTCTTCCAGCCGGGGATTCTCCAGCCACCAATGGGGTGATAAACCTCCTCAACTTACGGGTATTTCCTCCATCTTTTTTCCTTCGCTTGTATTCTCCAAGGGATTGTACACGTCTTCCACTCTTGTATAAATTAAATAAAGTTCTACTGAAGCTGTTCTCTCTTATTTTTTTTTTTTCATTTGGTGTTGAACAACCTGTCGTCGGGATCACGTGCTGTTGACATCGCCAGCGTTCGTGACGGGAATCCGCAAGACGGATTCAGGACGTGTCTACGCAAGGTCGTTCGTGGATATTTATTTCATTATTTATTTCACTCACGTTGTTAAAAATGAGGATACATTGGAACTATCTATGCTCCTGATCCATGGTGGATTGTTAAAATATTTCTTATTGGGAAAGAAAAGGATTAAATGCTCACTAAAATAGGTAACCATAATGACATACAGCCGGAATGCAGTTTCTGTGCATTTGAGGAAACTTATCACCACATTGGATTAATTGATTGTTCCTTGGTTTACCTTTTCAAAGATATAATCATGAATTAATCATGGTATTACGTAATCAACCTTGCGACAGAAATGTAGGGTTTTTCACCAAAAACAGCGCCACAACTCGAAGGCCTAAAGAATGTGAAGGTTTAAGGCTGGTTAAACTGCCCTGCTCAGGACATGAAAAAAAAGGAGTCCCTGTTTAATCACAGGAAGTTGGATTTGAACAAATTAAAAACATCCCTTAATTTCCTTTCCTGACTCGTGTCTTTTGTGAAAGTGGCAGGTGATGCGGAAGAGCAGAGGAGGAAGTAATTGCCTGCAGGTATGTCCTAGACCATCATTGGCCTCACAAACCTAACAGATGCTATGTGATTTGTATCATTAATTTTAAACATGGAGATCCGTATCTCGGTAAATTTGCCTATTAATTCCAAATCATTTGGCATATTAGCTTTTTTTTATGTTATATGCTTATGGCTGCAGCAAAAAGGAGTTGCTTTTCGTTTCTAGTAACTTGCTACGTCAAATAGGACATTATTGGTCGAGTCCATGGACAGTGACGTGAGTGAAACTGTGCTTCAATTATGATCAAATCATTCCATTTTGGAGTAACAGACTCTCGTAATTCAATACAATATTATGCACTTGAACAGTGGGCTTAGTTTCCCACAAACTATGAGGTGAACGAATAAAGTAAATCGGAAAACACTCAATCTGCTACACACATCAAAAAGTTGAACTACTGGGACAGGTTCACTCGTCTAAACGAAACCTTGAAACGTCTCGACTCAAAACTTCGGAATATTACTTTGAAATAGGCAAAACTGATAAGAGTGTTGGTTTATCTCCCTTTACACAATAGTAGTTTAAACCTACTTCGACTCTTGATCATTCCAAAATGGGGTCCTAGCTCAGTTGTTGAGCATCAAGGAGAAATAAACACTGACAAAGGTAGACCCATACCAACGGTTCCTGGTACCTGAGGCAGCTGATGTCCTTGTAGCAGTCAGTCGGCTAGTCTTCTTGTTCTCTTCCGGGTGTGCATGCGATTTATCATTCATCCCAGTCACCACAAAGCTTTTGATGGACACATCACAAGACTTTTCTTGCCAGGCATCTGTGAAGATAATCTTCCAACTCTGTGTGCGCCGCATTTCCCGTCTCCATCTTTGTACAGACCTAAGAAGATCAGACAACACCATATTCAGTACTCAATTTTTATCAAAGTTTTCTCTGAATTTTTCAGAGAAAATTTTACATTATTCATTAATAGAAAACGGCTTTTGATGCTAAACTAGTTTTTCTTTGTAGCGAAGTAGGTGCATAAACGTATGGTAGAGATATAGAAAGTATTCACTAAAGAAATTTGATAATTACCCTAACAAGGAAAAAGAGTCAACATGATATTTTTCAAGGATATCAAGGATAATTTACACAACCTCCTGATTATAACAATAATAAGAAAAAAGAAGCCATAGCGAGTATTACACAGGTTAAACAAGTATGGCCTACGTTTGCATGGGTGTTATTCAAAGTTGTAAGGCCAAAACCTAATTTAACCTCTTTTAGTTGAAATTGTGTAAAGGTAAGGTAATCTGGGTTAAATTAATTTAACTGAGTATAGAAAACTTGGTAAGTCTTTGAAAATATGCCCTTGTTCATAGTGAAAAATTTGTAAGCTTATGTATATTGTTCTATGTAAGGGGGTTATTTTCCACCCTTAACCAGATCGTCTGATAATTATGATTATCGTATGTAATTATGAATACTCTATCTAGGTTAAATTAAGCTTGATTTTACAGGTTAAAGCACTTAAAGTGATTTAGGCATGATAAAATTAGATTTTCTAAATATTACCTTAAGAGCACTATTTTCTAAATCAAGCAAAACATTGCAAGTCTTCCTTCAACTTTATTTATCATTTATTATCATTATTTTATTATTACTAAGGGTTCAATAATGCTCATGCACCCACAGGAGAAAACATACCAAAGCAGCATTGGGTTTCCTAATGCTGGACTTCCCGTTCAGTGATGAACAGTATTCTAATCTTAAACTATTTCCAAACGTTCTGAAATACTTCATCATATTACGTCTATTTCTTTGTAAATGTTTTGATGGTAGTTAACACCAGGTTGAAATATAGTCTATATTTTTGTTGTTAAGACGATATGGCTGCATGCAATCTGTCATCATAAACATTTCAAATGTGGAGGAAATTTATGGTGCATGTTGTAAGTCACCATCACCAGATGTGTCGTAAATAGTCCCTAATGCAAGGATATAATAATATACCATACGTAGTAACGTTAGAAGTTAGTATAGAACAAAGCAAAGACGTAACTCGTCAGTCGTCGCAGGCTAATCGTAACGAAATGAAAACTAGGATACTTAATTACTTAATTTGTAATGTTCATACCAATAGCTGTTAAAAATAAGATGACGTTCCCTGTGGAGGTGGTGTAAGGTGGTTTGTCAATGGTGTGGCTCCTGGAGCTGCTTGTTAACACCAGCAGGAGGAGAGGATTCCCGACCTTGGCCACCTCACCCTCCTGTGACCTGTGGTAGACTGAGGCAAGACGCATCAGCGGTTGCCACCACACACCCACCACAAGGTCTCGCTAGTTTTAACAAATCGTTTATATACGTGTGTGCTTCATTAACTTGCTAACGATGAGTCACGCAATCAGTTACCAACCTGAAGAGTCCATTTATATTTCTTATGCAATGCAATTCCTCGTACAAACTTTGGTGGTGTTGTTTTTTCTAACTCCATAAACACCTTACAGGTCCATTAACAGTTGGACTTGTACAGTTTATGGTTGTTGGATGGCACATGACAAAGCCCCAGCTGGGTATATACATTAATCATTATTCCTACGATGTATATAATTGTAGAGATAAGTGACGTGGTTTCCTGGTTCCGAATCTGATTGTGGTTATCAGCAGTTAACGATGGAGTTGTTGTTTACAGGTAGTTTGTGGTTGGTGATTGACAAACACATTAGCAAAAGGAGGTATATCATTTATTCATAGTTCACTTTTTCTTTGTTGGCCGCTTTCGGTACATTTTGTGGCATTTATCACTTTCCTAAGGAGAGAAATTCCCATCCTTTCTGCCTGACAAGTCAACTTTATTTAGGATACTTGAACTTATTCCGTCAGTTTTGAGGTGATTTTCTTTCGTTTTATAAGTGGCTTAGATCGCTCCATGATGACACCAGGTCCTGCTAGTCTTTTGTGTACGTAACTCACGTCTCATGATTGATTTATTTGCAGTCGCCATGACGCAAGTGTTTTCTTTTTTTTTTTTTTCTCCTGCTGTGTTGTTATGGTCATAGTAAATCACCGCTTTGTACTTGTCGCTTGTTAGGCAATGTAGGTTTGGCGACGACTAGGCTGGTGTGTGTTGAGGTATTGTACTATCCTCACTCAGACACATATATAGTTGTTACTTCCTTTTTTCCCCCCCCCCCGAGTTGAAATGTGAGGGTTTTTTCCCCCTGCTCTGCTGAGGTCTGCACGTATGCAAGCCTAGCCTCCGGCTCAGGCCAGAGTCGACGGGCCTGAGGCTGTGAGGCTGCTGTTGCCACCACTTGTTTGTCCTTAGGTCCTCACTACCCCTAAGATGTCCATGACGAACTCAACCAAGCCTAGTGATGCTCCTCTGTGACAACGAACTCGTCACACACGAGTTCTGTTTGAGTTGAGATAGGGAGGGAGGGAGGGAACGGGACACACTTGAGCTCAGTGAGGATTTCATCAACTGGGAAGTGTTGAGCTGCGTGACCTTGCCACTGAGCGGTAATAGCCAGCCACCACTCGGGAAGAGGGAGGGAGGTAGGAGGAGGCGGTGGGGAGCGCAATGTTGTCGAGTACAATGCGGAAGAACATACCTCACCAGCCCCCCCCACATTACATGTTCAGGCACTGCATGGGAGGTTCTTCCTAGTGGCTCTCGAGCCACGCACTCATCCTGAACTTCACCATGAGTGGATATTCTGTCGTGTTTTTTTTTTTTTAAACAAAAAACTAATGTTT
>JAUUDZ010463943.1:0-12093 GCA_032361705.1 Panulirus versicolor | reverse complement strand
TTTTATCAACAATATAGTTGTCCAATTTGTATAGACATCAGTAATATTAAGATTATGATTCTTTGTGTATTCAATAATAGAAGATTCAATATTTCTCGTGGTACTTGAGTTAGAGTTAATAACTGAGATGGCATTACTGTAGTCAATACAATGATCATTGTTTTCAACGTGATTAAACAAGGCATTTGATTCTTGTCCTGTTCTTATACCATATTTATGTTACTTAAGTCTAACAGATAGATCCTTACCAGTCTGCCTAACATAAAACTTATCACAATTTCTACATGGCCCTTTATAGATGCACCCAGGAGAATTTTCCTGTGATTTCCTGATTTAGATTTTCTTTATAGTATTATTGTTGCTAAAGACAACATTTACATTACTTTACGTGCAGTGTGCCGAGACGAATAGTCATCTGTATCACAAGCTTACTGGTTGGTCAGTCCTCTAATGTGTCTAGCGTCATCATCTTCATCGGCCATATCCCTCCCTCCAACAATTTGATCACTTCATCTTTCCATCTTGTATGTGGTTTGCTCTTTACCTCGCACCTTCTACGAAAATATCAGACATCATCTCATACTAAACGCCTGACGAAGGTCCCACAAGGCCACACTACATTAGTAGACACTATTGTTCATATTCTTTTAAAAGATTCCTTCACATCACACTATAAACTCATGCTCTTTGCATTTGTTAAAACCTGATAATAATAACTGAGTTATTCATATCTGATGTAGTCACTACATCTTATTTTTGTATGATCTAACAGGTTATTGCTTTACAATCTTCCATATATAACACAAGAATCCATCCTCAGGCTCCAGGGGCCGTATGCAGAAAACTTCTCAGAATGCTTAAGTATACTTAACCCCAAAGAATTTTACTTAACTTTAAGAATTTTGCTAAGCATGTTTCTGAAAGCTGCCCTACGCTTTAGTATTTGCTTAGCAGACGACAAATATTTTGACCCAAACTGCATTTCATACTTCTTAAATCTTATGCTTAAGTTTTACTAAGCATCGTGCTTAGTCCTTTTCTGTGGGGCACTTAAGTCACTTGCTCAGCTAAGCATAAATATAAGCAGAAATCTAAGAATATTTCTGCATACGGCCCCTGAGGTCGTGCTAAAAACTTTTATCAATACAGTCAAGGTTGTACAGTCGAGTTGAAGGATCTTGCCGTCGAGCTCAACATGTTTAATATTACAAGCAGTCGTAAGTGGTCTCTGGAATGGGATTATCGGTCGTAAACGGTCTTTAGAATGAGACCATCAGTTAGCCTTACTTCTCGAGGTGAAGACCAGAAACTCAAGTTCCGTCAGTCAGTTGACGAAAAAGTTCTTGGCCAGTTCCAAATTCTCGTTATTCCATTCCTTGCCTTTCCTTTCATTCTATATTTCTACCCGTTTACTCAACTTTCTCCTTCCCTCGTATTTTATCTTTTCATCCGATTTCTCTATAAACCTCCATCCTCTCATCGGTTTCACATCATTAAATTTTCTACATCCTAATATTCTTCCTTCTCGACGTCTTACGTACTTCCTCTAGGTATTTCTTACAATTCCTCCAACTCTACAGTAGAATCATGTGGAGACTCGAACCAGGAACACCACCATGATCACAACCTCAACTCCAGCCTGAACATTTATGTCTAACTCTTCGTGCCCCACTTACACACACATGGTTCCAACCACCACTTCATCTAATCCCCAACACCTCTAATCACTCACCACCAGTCTTAGGTCCTTCATCAAGCTTGTGTGGCCCTGATCCTCTTTCAACCACCAGTTTAATCATTATTTGGTCAAACTTTTGAACTTTTGATTCTTCAGCCATAACAACAACACTGAGTACGATCTTTTACCCCACATCATAACCATACTGCTTCCCATCCTTCACCTAAACCATAACCAGCTCGTCTAGTGTTTCCAAACTGCACTTGCGTCACGCTCCACCATCCCTGTAGCCTTACTCTGTCGTAATGGCATCACTTTCAACCTCAAATTCCACACTCCTCTCGGTTTTATCAACTCGTCTAGTTTTCCCCCTACTCCATCTATCGTCATAAACAATTGCCATTCTTTTTCACTCCCCGTTTCCTATGAACTTTCTTCTATGTAACCTTCCTGTTCTTCCACACCACATACCTTCCTCTGTTCTCATTGCTCTTACCAGGAATATCTACTGTTACGAAGAACGAGTGGTGCACGTCACGTGTTTACAAGTGTTGTGTGTGTGTGTGTGATGGAGAGACGACGTGTTTTTGTGGAATACAAGCCCAGCACCCGACGTATGGGTAAGGCAGATAGAAAAAAAATAGTACAGCCACTTGGGCCTAAGGAGTGACTCTTGACTGACAAGTGTTGGCTGACAGCGCAGACGTTGCTGGACGCCCACCACCCAACAGAGAGAGAGAGAGAGAGAGAGAGAGAGAGAGAGAGAGAGAGAGAGAGAGAGATAGAAAGTCAGTCCAGGAAATATTTCCAGGTATCATTCGTGGTGCTGTCGCACCGAAATGCATTCGAGTCCCAGTGTGTTCGGGATTTCCCACAAAATGAGAGTTGTTTACTGCATGTCGTTCCAGTCATCACCGACAGCCGTAATCCAGTTACCGGTCGCAACCCCCTCACCGGCTGGGCGGCGTCGAGCGGCGCTGCAGATTTTTCCAAAGATTCAAAGACCAGCTGGAAATCTTAATCAGTTGCGGAAGTTTCCGAGTAATATGTGAGTGGGGGTGACAGGCCAAGCTGTCCGAGACGCTGGGCGTTTACGCGGGGGGACGTGTGTGTAGCAAGCAGGTCAAGGCTACTAGGTGTTTACGAAGGGGGACGGTGTTTGTGGCAGGACAAGGACGAACACTAGGTGTGTACGGACATGTATGCATGTGGTTGGCCAAGACAGGGAACGTGCATACGTACGAGTGTGTGTGTGTGTGTGTGTGTGTGTGTGTGTGTGTGAGAGCACAAGGGTTGACATTCGGTGTTTACAGGGAACGTGTGTGTGTGTGTGTGTGTGTGTGTGTGTGTAGCAGGCCAAGGGCATAGTGTTTACGGACAAGACCTGAGCGGTTCGCCTAGGACATGCACTGGGTGTTTGAGAGCATGTAATGTGTGGTAGGCCGAAGGGGAACCCTGAGGTATATAAGAGCAGTGTGAGCGAGTCTGACGCCGAGTTTGATGTCTTTTGTAGGGGCGGTGTGAGTGCTTGTGGCAGGCCGAGGGAAGTCCTGGAATGAGGCAAGGTGGTGTGTGTGTGTGTATACGGCCGGCCTCTAGAGAGGCCTGCAGGGGTGCTGGGAGTGTGTGTGTGTGTGTGTGTGTGTGTGTGTCAGAACAAAGGTGATACAAACTACGCTTTTATTCAATGAACTTTATCTCTGAAATCCTTCAGTCTCTTTTACAAACATTCTTTCTCACTCATTTACATTGCTTCTGCCCTCGTATATTTTCGCTCCAACCATTCTCTCTCACATTCAAGTACAGACCTCGTTGCTACTTCTAAAAGCATCATTTTATGACCATCTTCCACTATAGCACATATACGTAAGAATAAAAAAAATCATCAGACATTGCAATAACGAAAAGTACACATTTTCATCCTTTATATCCTTCTAAGAAAAACATACCCAAGATTTCCTGCGTCATGTCAGCAATAACCAGCACTTTTACCTAAATATATCCTCGAGATACAAGACACTTCGATCCTACACCATCATTCTACCTGTTCCGTTTCTGAAACTCCCCACGTCCTATCCACACACACACAAACTCTCGACTTTTATTAACATTCACTTTCCCCTCCTTCCTTTTCGAGCACCTCCAGAGTTTCCTTACCCGCATCCCCTCCTGATGTCTCACCAATTACCAGAGCGACGCTCTCATCACCCGGGTTTTCTCTTATTCTTATCTGCTCTTCATCTCCCCTACCCACATGACCTGCCCAGAACTTCCCAGCAAATCTATCGATATAAGGAAATCTGCCGCCGCCGCCACCACCACCACCTTTCCTTACCCCCCAATGCATTTCCACCGCAAGCCAAACGTTTTCAGTTCTGATATTCACTTCACTCCCGAATACTTCAATACTAATCTTACGACCATCAATTTCACTGTAAACAATTCACTCTGCCCATCCTTAGAACCATCAATTTCACTGTAGACACTGAATTCACCCTCTCCCTCCGCCACCTTACCACTTCCAGTGTGATTAACTGAATTACATCTACGATTCCTCGTCCCTTCGATGATTAATTGAAACCCTTCTAGCACACTGCTCTCAAAGACTTTGGATAAAAACGCTCAAGTACCATTTGGTTATGTACCAATCAAGCGCGAGGTACCAGATCACAGGCCTCCTGAATATGTATTGTCTTATCGCTTTAAACACCCGAGACAACCATCTGGTACAGCACTACCTGGATTTTTACCACCTCGCGCTGTGCCACCTGGTATTGCACCACCAGAGCATGCACCATCTGGTCGTTTACCACCTGGTTATGCACCACCTGGTAATAACCTACCACCTGGATGTATACGACGTGCCAGAGCTTAAACCTGGTGATGTATACCATCTTGGCGATTTACACAGAGGGGGATTCTCTCTCTCTCTCTCTCTCTCTCTCTCTCTCTAGGCGAAAGGGACGCCTCAGCCACTCATACACCTTCATGACAGGGACTGGGGCTCGTGACTGTTTCCCCCATGGATGAGGCAGCCGCTCATGACTTGAGGCAATACGATATCTGTCATGCCTCGAAATGTACAAACCATCCCTATCCTCTGCTCTTTTGCCTCACCAATTCTCTGATGACTTTATCCAACCCCTTTCTGTCGCTTTTGTTGCTCCCTCATACCCTATCCGCCTCCGATTCCATGGTCACCCTCGTATACAACCCTCTATCTTTCACATCCTCTTCTTCATTAATGTCATACTGTTTAAGGGCATTCACGAAGCACTTTGCTTTATGCGGTGGTCTGTCATTATGGATATTTTAATGACTGCCCAACAGCCATTATTTTCTGTCACTCGCTGTTTCATAATCCAAAGGTTATGTGCGTGATTAGTTAAAATTGGAGTATAATTCCTTTACGAATTTTTTTCTTTGTAAATATAGCACATCTACTTCCTTCTTATCGAACTCATTCATCGGTTCACAAACTAAACCTTCAATCTTTATTTAATATTCCTCTTGTCTTATTGTCACCCCAAAGTATTCTCGATCTCTTCACACAAATATTTCTCATGTAAAACAGATGTTCCTTCTATGAAAATTTCGTATATTTTCTTTCCCTCTCCTTCCTTTGCCTTCAATTTTCAACTTAAATATTGCTATTGATATCGTGCCAATTTCTCTTGTACTCCTCCCAATTACGCGCATCCGTTCTCTGCAAGTGCCGATCACACACACACACACAAAGGCAATGTTTCATAAGCAGTTCAATTTCCCTATTCAGTCAATTCACTACGCTTTCTCAAACGACCACAATTGCACTTACCACGCTTCACCCGCACACATGTGAGCTCTTATCCTTGATAACTTCCACTCTTTCTCAGAATTCCATGGGTTCTCATCGTGTGCCATTCTTCAGTTACATTTTACATACATTTCTCTTTTCAGTTGGCCGAGATGATAAGGGCAGCTGAGGCCCTAATCAAGGCCATCCTATTAACGCTATATATATATATATATATATATATATATATATATATATATCCTTTCTCAACACGTAGAATGTTCCCCCCTGAAAAGCAAAGAAACTTAGGGTAAATTCCCGCTTGTCAGACGCGAGGCACAGGAGTGGTTACATTGTACCCAAGGGTCTCATCTCCCGGCGGTCACCGGGTGCCGCTCACCTTCCCTGAAATGATTCTCCCGACCAGCCACCATTATACAAGGTCCAGCCAGCCAGGTGCCTCGGTCCTGACTGACACAGTACATCCCGTGGTGAGAGTGGTTGGAAAACCCCCAGGTGACAAAGAGATGATAGAGGCTTGCCTTACAAACGTAGAATGACACTTTAGAGGACCTAAGATAGCCAGAAAGGATAATAGATTCGCGCAATACGAGTGATATTAAATGAAACAGGAGCTCGATTTACTAACACAGCCATGGTATGGCACAAGGAGTCGTCATGGTATTAAGAGAAGTTGAGTGAAAGCCAGAGAACTCACGAATACAAGAAACATCGATGTAGCTCAGTACAGCTGAAGAGCTAAGGTGGAAACACACACTCCAGCATGACACTGGAAGAGCTTGGGTGACACAAGGGAAGCTGAATCAATACTAAAGGAAGGAGGAGCTCACACTTGAGGCAAGAAGGGTGACTACGAAGAAAGTGTGACTGACGAGGTAAGGTGGCATTTGGCGACAGACTTGTGACGCTCTTCGACATTTCGCAACACCCGAAACTCTGGCAATACCTAAATAGCGTGAGCGGCTTAGACGAAATACAGACGACCTCATGGTTAACTACAGTGACGTAGATCGGTCTTAGGACGAGTCGTGGTTGTGCCACAGGAGGGACTTGGTGAGCAGGGGTGATCCGGGATTCATATAACGTTAATCATTTAGGCTTTAATGGAGCCTAGCCTGACTTGGAACGAAGGAGGGAGGCCAAGAACATCATGGAGGTCGAGGGACGAACGAGGTTGATGCTAAAGATCGTGCCCAATAACCCAGAAAATCCAATCACACACACACACACACACACAGCGTAAGACTCTCTCCCCCTTAATTACAGACAGTAAACACGATCACACAAAAATAATAATCAAAGACAACTTAAGGCCAGAGTATGATCAAGCAAAAACCCTTCCGAACTCTAAGAGCAAAACCATAAAGGGAAGCAGAACGAAGAAGACTGAAGACAGATAACAGAAAAAAGACTAGAAGGAAGAAAAGGATAATGCGGACGAAGAAAAAAGGGAAACAGGAGAAAAACCGATTCATAATGCTTGAAGGCAATCTTAGATCGTCTTATGTCAATGCTAACTGCTGGGGGTAGAACGTCAACGGGTTTCAAATGCTGGATAAGAGTTCTGAAGGAATGATGTTAGGAACTCACTCCCACATCCCAATATGGGACTAGGGTGTCCTAGGGATCACCACAGAGTCTCAGGGATAGTGAGGGAGCGCAGATTCTCCATGGCTGAGCTTATATAGCTCACGTTGGGTTCTTTAATCCGTTGTGTAGTGACTAAAATTACGAGCTGCTGGTTACACATTCAAGTAACCGTAAGGGAAAAGGAATCTATTGGCTCTAGATAAACGATGGATAAAAGATATGGCACCAATGACCGAAACCAGACAAGGTTTTGAATGCTTAAAAGTAACGAGAGTCGAACTCCAACCTATACTTCGAAAACAGAGCCTGGTCGAGCGGACCTCTGGGGAACTACGTCTCTTTACACACGGCTCCTTCATGATCGCCAGCTGCGTCTCCCGAACAACGCCTCGCGAGATGATACTGGGATCAGTGCCGGGAAATACGTCTCCAGGAAAATTTGGTGACGGCATAGCACCTGGCTTGACAATCCGATGTAGAGGAAGGCTGGGAGGAGAAAACGAAGGGTGGGAAAGAGGAAAGAAAAGGTGGAAAGGATGATAGAAAGATGAGTGGGAGGGAGTTAGAGGAGGAGGAACGAAGAAAAAGTGAGAGCGGTGATGGAAAGAAAATAGTGCATGAAGAAGTAGTGGCTGAAAGAAAAGATGGGTGATCAAAACTTATTTTTTAGTAAAGAGTTAAACAAATTCATAAGAGAAAAAAATCTAAGAATCAAGGAACAGTATTCACATGTTAGCAAAGAAATAATCTTAAAGTAGTAATCGAAGACCTAAGACAATGATGAGGCTTAAAAGGGAAGGAGGAGAAGAAAGGAACAAATAATAAATTGGGAGAAAGAGACATACGGTAGAAATAGGTTACAAGTGAAAACCAAATCATGAAAGTACTAGACAACAGGAGGAGCTGGGTAAAAGAACACAAGCAGGGTTGAAAGTAGGAAAGAAAATGGGGTAATCAAGATCAGAGAAGTGGATGAATAGATGGAGAGGGGGCAATGGATAAGGAGCGGAACGAGGAACATTCGATAAGAACAGGACTAGATCCCAGCAAGTATCCGATAAGGCCAAGTCTAATGGAGTACTGCTCATGGAGCCTTATAGCCTTTTCCACTCCTAGAGACTGCCACAGACTCCCAGAGAACGATGGCTAGAATCATGAAATAAGGCGCTGCTGCAGGAGTGAAGGGAAAGGTGCATTGAAGGCGAAAAGAAGGCCAAGGAAATAATACGTAAGTACAGACTAGAATTTGGAGAGAAAAAGATAATTGATGAGAAAAATGTAGAGAAGGAGAATCAAGGAAGAGGAATTAGACAAATGAAGACTGAAGGACGATGGAAAGGAGGATGGAATGTAGGAAAAGATGGAAACGAAAGAGAGAGATAACAAAGAGGGAAGGGTAACAGAGTGAAGACAGAATCAGGAACAGGAGCAGGGTAAAAGGAGGAGCTAAGGGTAAAGGCTGGAGAAGACAAAGAATAGGAAGGAATATAAGATCACAGAAAACGAGGTGTAAATAATCACAAGGCAGCGACTCGTCTTATTAGGAAGGAAAGTAAGATCACATAAAGGTGTACATATTTACAAGACAGAGAGTCTCGATAAGAATAGAATAAGCGCTGAAAAAAAAGGAATATTCTGTCGAAGTCTCGATAAGACTAGAATAAGCCCTGAAAAAAAAGGAATATTCTGTAGAAGTCTCGATAAGACTAGAATAAGCCCTGAAAAAAAAAGGAATATTCTGTCGAAGTCAGTAGCGTCGACGGTGTTTTGCGCAGCAGGTTGACATGACCTTTCCAGAACACTTTTTCCTTGGGGATAATTAGCAATCTCTCTATCGCCCTCAGTTCTTGGAGACGTGCATTACCTAACCTGCTTTCCACATTCTATTCAATTCAGGAAATCACTTCAGTTGAACTCTTCTCAGAAGGTTTCCCCTATCCATTTAGAACCTCCTCAACATGGTTTCAGAGAACAGCCCTCTGAAGGCTCTCCTCGAGACAAGTTTCATCAGAAAGTTCTTGCGTTCCGATCATCCTCTTGAGGTCCTTCTACGTAAGTCATTCTTTTGCGTCAGGTCTTTGTGAAGCACTTCTTCTTCAGCAGGATATTATCATCAGATAATCCTAAGACCTGACTCCATTTCTTATACGTTAAACACGAGTTTTGATTTCCCTTGTATCGTATGCCCTTCGTCTACTTCAAATCCTTCACTTTCAAAACATTGTGTTCTAATTCTGTACTTTGTCTAATATCATTACGTAAGGGACATAATCGAATGCGTAAATTTCTAACCATTCATCCTTTCAGTTATAGATAATTATCACAGTTTCGAAGATCAGTTATGTACGGATACAGAAATACAGGAACATTCAATTATCTATGCATTCGATTTACCAGAAATTTTACTGTGCAACGCATTCATGACACCGTCAAACGTTCCAAACTTTTATGTTGTCCTGCGTATCAGTTTTTTTTTTTTTCTTCGGACAGATGACGCAGACAGTGGGACAATATTGCGTCAGCTCGGGAGGAGAAAGACAAATGCTGATCAAGAGGAAAAAATCTAACGTCAAAAGTCAACAATATGTTTTACTAACAAACCTAAAACAATGAGTTCCAATAAAAGCTCTACGGGTATAAAATAAAGTGAAACACAGGCCAAGTTTCCTTTCTTCCGGAGGCCAATTTCACGGCAAGTAACCCGAGGAGTGGGAAGGGGAAAGAGGTGCTGAGAGTGTTTGGAGCAAAAGAGGTGGGAGATGGAAGAGTAGGAGATACTTGGGAGCAGAGTGGGGATATGAGCGAGTAGGAGACAGTAGGTAGATATGGAAAGAATAAGGCATTGAGGAAGAGGTCGAAACCGGCGGAGGTTTCACTTTACCATACTCCAGCCACCCTCAATTGAATAAGAGTACGTGATGAGGCACTGTTGAGGCGTGAAGCCGGACGCCTTTAGAAAGTGTGACCAGAAGACAGACGGACCAAGAGCGCCAGAGCCCATGCTATCCCACGCTGGACGATCAAAGACGGATGCTGGATGATGTATCCATACAGTCATAAGGTCATACCTGATCTTGGCCATTTTGTTCTCCAATAATGGCCTCCAGTCAACTAAAATAGAATAATTTTACATACAATGGGCTTCATTTGAGATAATATACGCTTCATGTCTGGAGGAAACAAGCAGAGCCTAGCACATATACACATCAGCCAGCTTTGTTTAGCTTTAACTTGTTTATTTGTATTCTTAGCAGATGTTAAATCTAGAGGGAATCCACTGGTGTTCTACATCTAAAGGTTGTGGGGTTGACTATAGCCAGCATATGAAAATGATTCACAGTGAAAAGGTTTCGAAAAAATAATGAAAACGTCATATGACGTTCAGGCAAGTTCTTTTACTTCATTGTTAGTTAGGTAAGTTTCAAGTGTGCTTTGATATCATTCGTTCTCACCATAGATTAAGCATACTTCAGATATACCTCTCTCCTCACCCCCATGGTAATCTGTCCCAGCATGTCAAAGCGTCTTGGTTCATACAGAATCTAATCCTCTACTAGGCCGTACTGGAAGAATCTAATCCTCTACTAGGCCGTACTGGAAGAATCTAATCCTCTACTAAGCCGTACTGGAAGGATCTCATCCTCGACTAGGTCGTACTGGAAGGATAAGTGGAGAGAAACGTTCCTGTGGAATGACACATCCAACAGTCCAGGAAAGATAAAAAAAAAATCCCCCGAATCACAGTGGGTCGTCCCCTTAAATCACAGCCGAATCAAATTCGGGAGAATCTGCATAATGTGACGAGAGAAGCTTAGTGGGGGATAAGCCAAGTCCTCTCAACAATTCCTAGTTTTGTCTTATATCAGAAGGAATTCGTTCTCTATGCTCAGCGATATGCAAGAAGGTTTCAGCAAGCGATTCGAATACATGTCGCAAAATGTGGCTGATTAATCAACTTACAGAAGAAAAATAACATTTCAGCAAAAGAATCGAACACATGTTGCAAAATGTGGCTGAATAATCAACTGATAGAAAAAAAAAAATAACATTTTAGCAAGAGACTCGAACACATGTCGCAAAATGTGGCTAAATAATCAATTGACATACAAAAAAAAAAAGAATAACGAAAAGACGACAGAAAGATACAGATGATGAAAACGGGTGAGTAATAAACACCTTAAAGTGATCCTCTCTTTCTTGGATCCTTGAGGACAGCATTTCTGTGCCAAAGAGGGAGTTATGGATCTCAGCCGGACGGTTCTTCCCGGCAGGATCCACACCAGAGGAGTTCTCAAACTCACATTTGTCTGACAAGTTCCCCAAGGAGCGGGAATACGAAGCAAAACTTAGCAGTGACGCTTACTAGCTGTCATCAGCTCTTGCGGTGCAGATTTGCTAGTGTGTAATTGCACAGGCGGCATCAGTGTCGCGCCCCGTGGCTGATTGTGGTTTGAGGAATTCTCGTTTTCTATTGTCGTCCAGCTGTGACTTAGCTTAAAATCTTAGGCGGTGAAAACCTACGTCTGTGACGGTGATTTAAAGAATTCTCTCACTGGAGCTTCAAAAGGCTATTCAGCGCTCTTAATACAGTTAACTCCCTAGAGAGAGAAAGAATATTGCCCACATATTCACTGTTTGTCTTAAGTGAAGGGAAAGAGCAGAAGGCGCCAAGCTTAAGCGAAGTGGATCTAAACGTGTGCTTTTTCTTTCCAACATACCTTTTTTTTTTATTCCCCAGCTCCTTGGCTAGCCTCCCCCAGCTGCTTACCAGCCGCCAAGGCCGCGCCACAGCACTTGCTCTGCTTCCTTTTCCTGCCTCGCCTTTCATATGATATAAACACCTTGAGGGAATCCAGAGTGAAGCTTAATCCCATATAATACAGTGGGTTAATATACACCGGCAATGGTTAATATACTCCCACACGCTGGATCTAGCGTGTGTAGGACCTGCAAGGCAGTGAATTTTCTCTCTCCATTGCTTTACAGAGGATAATACTGCCAAGGTATCCCCTTCAAGCATACAAAATAT
>JAUUDZ010463922.1:0-12094 GCA_032361705.1 Panulirus versicolor | reverse complement strand
GAACGATGTGGTATACCGGGGTCGACGTGCTGTCAATGGATTGAACCAGGGCATGTGAAGCGTCTGGGGTAAACCACAGAAAGTTTTGTAGGGCCTGGATATGGAAAGGGAGCTGTGGTTTCGATGCATTATATATGACAGCTAGAGACTGAGTGTGAATGAATGTGGCCTTTGTTGTCTTTTCCTAGCGCTACCTCGCGGACATGCGGGGGGATGGGGTTGTTATTTCATGTGTGGCAGGGTGGCAACGGGAATGAATAAGGGCAGACTATGAATTATGTACATGTGTATATATGTATATGTCGGTGTGTATAAATATGTATACGTTGAGATGTATAGGTATGTATATGTGCATGTTTGGACATATAGGTATATACATGTGTATGTGGGTGGGTGGGTTGGCCATTCTTTCGTCTGTTTCCTTGTGCTACCTTGCTAACGCTGGAGACAGCGACAAGGTATGATGATAAGTAAATGAATATATATATCAAAATTAGGCATACAGCTAATCAAATATTAGAATTATTTCACGAAATATGAATCACTAGCAATATATGTTTCAGCCAGAAACACACCATTTTGACTTACAGACCACCCAAATAAAGATGGCAGATTTTATTGAAGTATTAACAAAAGATGAAGATTTTCATTTCAATGAACTGGAAAAACTGGAGAAAGATGGATTAGAATTTGGATGCAGTAACAAATTCAAATAAGGTAACAGTGCAAATGGCTTATGAAAGAGGGGAGTTAAGCTAATGGTCATATGTGTGACATTCAGTGTGCCATTTTTGTAGAGACCAACAAGAATAATAACACCATTGATTTAATCTTTATACTTTTGAAGTGTCTACAAATAAAAAAGTGAAAAGGCAAAAACAGTTGGAGTGAAATGAGAAACGTTAATTATACAGAATAACTTGTTTGTACTTTTGACAAAATAAAATGGAACAAAGCAAATGATATACTGTATAACACAAATTGGAATGAAATTCTCAGTAACAGCAGTCCAAGAACAAATATCTATTTTCTGCAGGTGAATAAATCAATATTTACAAAATTGGTATCGCACAAAAGAAAAGTGTTATTATGTAAAGAAACCAAGGTATAGAAAGTAAAGTAGAACAGTTATGAGAAATGCTGACAGAAATATTGGAGTCACATTGAAAAGAACAAAAGATGAATGAAGAGAAATTTATTCAAAATCATAGATTGAAATCCAGAATTACTATTCACCTACTTGAACAAAGAAAAATTAAAAAAAAGTTGAGATTCGACCTTTTCAAGAAGGTGACAACTTATAAATGGCCCAAAAGAATCTGCCAGATGTCAGTTAACCAATATATATCAGTATTTGGTACTAGAGAGAATGAAGGAATTGACTGAAACATTTAATGGCCATAATGGAGATGTACCTATTACATGCCTGGAGATTAACTGAAGTATTTGACCAAGTAAATGAAAACTAAGCACCAGGACCTGAAACTGTAGAATTTCTGCATTATTTCTGAAAAGATAGAAAAACAATAGCCAAACCTCTGACAGTGCTTCTGTGACAAAGCATAGTCTAAACCAGCATACAAAAATATATGTACACAAAATAGTATGAATAATGCCAGTACTCAAAGGGAGATCCAAATTTTTGCTGAAGCAATATAGACCAGTTAAGCTAACATCTCATAATCAAAGTATTTCAGAGAATAATATAGAAACTTATAATGGAATATATTATTAACAATGAACTCAAGAATGAAGGCTAGTCCAGATTTGTACCTGGTAAAAACATGCAAACACAACTACCAGTAGCACCAGAGATATCAGAAGATGAGAAAGAGGATGGTTAAAAAGGATTTGCAGTACTGGTGAATGTTTGGAATCGTCTAAGCATGGACACTGAATGCCAGCAACTTATAAAGATTTGAAAGTCTTCTTAATAGAATATAAAGTACATGAGATGGGACCCCATGAGTGTAAAAAATTCTCTCCCTGCACTGTGCAGTTAGGTAATTACTATAATGATGTGAAACTCCAATGAGAGAGAATGAAGAAACTTTCTCAGGATTTTGCATTGGTGGTTTTCTTTAGATTTTAGAAAAGAATATGGAGCACTGCTAGAGAAAGTAGGAAAACAAAGTATTTATTTATTTTTTGCTTATTATGCTTGATTGCCATTTCCCACGTCAGCGAGGTAGTGCTAGGAAACAGATAAAGAACGACCCATCCACTTGTATACACATATATATACATAAACTTACATACACGTACATAAATATACATACATACACATATACAGACATATGCATACATAAACATGGACATATTCACACTTGCTTGCCTCCAATCCATTCCCAGTGCCACCCCACTCCACAGGAAACAGCGTCGCAGCCCCCTGCTGCAGCAGGGTAGCACCTAGAAAATTGACAAAAAAGGCCACATTCATTCACACTCAGTCTCTAGCTGTCATGTGTAATGCACCAAAACCACAGCTCCCTGTTCACATCCAGTTTTTCTTTTTTAAGATTTTGGAAAAAATTTATGGAGCACTGCTAGAGAAAGTAGGAAATAAAATATTAATTTTTTATTTATTATACCTGATTGCCATTTCCCACATCAGTGAGGTGGTGCTAGGAAACAGATGAACGACTCATCCAGTCATTTGCATATATACACATACACGTATACATATCAATATATTCACATACACAGACATATACATATATAAACAAACATATTCATACTTGCTTGTCTCCAATCCATTCCCAGCACCACCCCGCCCCACAGCAAACAGCATTATTGCCCCCAGCTTCAGCGGAGTAGTGCCGGGAAGACTGACAAAAAAGGCCACATTCATTCACACTCAGTCTTTATCTGTCATGTGTTATGCACCAAAACCACAGCTCCCTATTCTCATCTAGGTCCCACAGACCTTTCCATGGTTTACCCCAGATGCTTCACATACCCTGGTTCAGTCCATTGACAGCACGTTGTCCCTGGTATACCACATTATTCCAATTCACTCTATTCCTTGCACGCCTCTCACCCTCCTTTATGTCCAAGCCCTGATTGCTCAAAATCTTTTTCACTCCATCCTTCCACCTCCAATTTGGTCTGCCACTTCTTGTTCCCTCCACCTCTGACGTGCATATCCTCTTTGTCAACCTTTCCTCGCTCATTCTTTCCATATGTCCACATATCTCTCATACCCTTTCAATACTCACTTGATCAACCACCTCACACCACATATTGTCCTCAAACATTTCATTTCCAACACATCCACCCTCCTCTGTACAACCTTATCTATATCCCATGTCTTGCAACCATATGATAATATTGGAACTACTGTTCCTTCAAACATACCCATTTTTGCTGTCTTGAGATAATGTTCTCTCTCTCCACACATTCTTCATCACTCCCAGAGACTTTGCATCCTCTCCCACCATGTGACTCGCTTCCATTGTTCCATTCCCTGCTAAGTCCACTCCCAGATATGTAAAACACTTCACTTCCTCCAGTTTTTCTCCATTCAAACCTACATCCCTCAACCCTGCTAAACCTAATATTCTTGCTGTCATTCACATTTACTCTCAACCTTCTCCTTTCACACACTTTTCCAAACTCAGTCACCAATTTCTGCAGTTTCTGTATCATCAGCAAATTGAAACTGACTCACTTCTCAGGCCCTCTGATCCCAGTCAGACTGCATGCTTGCCCCTCTCTCCAAAACTTTTGCATTTACCTCCCTAACCACCCCATCCATAAACAAATTAAACAATCATCAAGATGTCGCACACCCCTGCTGCAGACCGACCTTCACTAGGAACCAGTCACCCTCCTCTCTGCCTACTCGTACACATGCATTACATCCTTGGTAAAAACTTTTCACTGCTTCTAGCAGTTTACCTCCCACACCATATACTCTTAAGACCTCCCACAAAGCTTCTCTCTCAACCCTATCATATACCTTCTCCAGATCCATATATGCCACATACAAATCCATCTGTTTTTCTAAATATTTCTCACACACATTCTTCAAAGCAAACACCTGATCCACACATTGTCTAACACTTCTGAAACCACACCGCTTCTACCCAATCTAATGCTCTGTGCATGCCTTTACCTTCTCAATCTATACCCTCCCATACGATTTTCCTGGACTACT
The DNA here is from genome assembly GCA_032361705.1 of Panulirus versicolor. Classification (NCBI taxonomy): domain Eukaryota; kingdom Metazoa; phylum Arthropoda; class Malacostraca; order Decapoda; family Palinuridae; genus Panulirus; species Panulirus versicolor. The sequence continues at coordinate 7,935 of JAUUDZ010463922.1, read as the reverse complement.
GAACAAACTTATGCTGCTGTATTGTGAACACTCACCTTTATCCCCTTTGCCTTTGTACAGAGGCACTATACATGCTTTCTGCCAATCCTCAGTCACTTCACCATGATCATACATACATTGAATATCCTTACCAACCAATCAACAACCAAGTCACCCTCTTTCTTAATGAATTCAACTGCAATACCATCCAACCCCGCTGCCTTGCCAGATTTCATACTCCGAAAGGCTCTCAGTGCCTCTCCTCTCTTAACCAAACCATTCTCCCTAACACTCTCACTTTGCACAGCACCTCAACCAAAACACCCAACATCTGCCACTCTTATCATCAAATATGTTCAACAAACCTTCAAAATACTCCATCTCCTTCTCACTTGATCATTACCTGTTATTACTTCCCCCTTGCCCCCTTCACCAATGTTCCCATTTGTTCTCTTATCTTTCACACATTATTCTCCTAAACTTTGATAATAATACTCTCTTACCCCACCTCTCATTTGCTCTATTTTTCAACCCTTTCACCTTCCTCTTGACCTCATGCTGCTTTCTTCTGTACAAAATATGAAATGGAAAATAAAAAAGTGGATTAAAGAATTTCTAAGCAATAGAATATTCAAAGTAGTTGCCAAAGGAAATGCATCTAATGAAGAAAAAATTCTTTTGGTGTCCTGCTGAGAACAGAGATAGCTGCATTGCCCTTTGTAATGTTGATATCTAACAAAGGTAAGAATGTAAACAAGAGCATAGGCAGATGTTTTCAAGATGACAAGAGAGTAAGTGAAACAATGGAAAATAATAGACCAAGAAACACTGCAGAGAGATTTGAATACTATATATACCTGGTTAGAAGAGAACATAAATGATTTCAACTAAAAGAAATTTGGACAAATAAGTCATGGGACAATATACACTATTTCAAAGCATTCATATGAAGGTCCAACAAGAAAAGAAACAGTTCAGTAAATTTCAAGGATATGGGAATCATCATAATTGAAAAAGTTAGATTTATGGAACACTGCTAAGTAATACTCTCAAGCCAAATAATGAGTAGTATGACATTAAGAATGTTTGTAGCAAGACAAAACTAATGAAAATTTTTAGTATATACATAAGTAAAATTGACTACCGCTGTGTTGATAAGTTGTTAGTTAAGAAGACTTAGATGAATTAGAGAGAGTGCAGAAACATTTTACAGTTAAAATCAGTGGACTTGAGCGTATGAACTGCAGGACTGCAGAAGATTAAAAGAACTAGAACTCTTTAGTCTTGAAAAATGTTGGGAAAGATGTGTGATGGTATATGCCTGGTAATGAATAAAGGAATAAAAGAGCAACATTCTAAACCTGAAAGTAACTTAATAAGGTAGATATAGAATTACTAAAGTGAATTATCTGGAAATATTTTGAAAAGGCATCAGATAAACATATTTGAGTGTCCAGCAAGAAAGCTGGAATGCTTGACTGCAGTATCAGGAGATATAAAGGAATTTACATGGATTGACAGCAGAAACATTTAAAAAACAAGTATGATTAACAAGAATTATCATTACTATTATTTTGTGAGTCAGAAATTCACGAATTATTACATAATGAGAGGGCAAAGATCTTGTACAGGTTTCCTGTACATCTGCATAAAGATTCAATAGTAACAATGTGTGTGATACCACTACAAGCATAAATGGCTGTGTATTTTGCTTTGAGGTAGAGGTGGGTAGTTCAAGGAATTTGTATTTTATACTTAGCCTGAGAACACAGCACTAGAATTGCCCCCTGCCAATGGCTAAGAAGCAGTACTGGAGTTCACCAGTTATGGAGACTCTTTTGCTGTAACCACCTTCAAAGGGCTTTCCGAAGGGAATGGACATCAGAGATATAGATGAATGTAGATAGATAGATTGCACTGAACATGGAATAGTACAGTGTATTTACCTATATGTAACAGATGTAATAGACATGATATTTTCTAAATGGATCTGGTGAAGGTAATACTTGACACTTCTTGTTAATGAGAAAAGACAGATGAATCAGAGACCTAGCAAGAAACTGAATATGAAACAAGTAGCAAAAGTTAAGGAAAAATAATTTTATAGTGAGAGATTTGAGTGCATGGAACATGTTAAGTGAATAATATCTATGTGGACAGTATAATAAATTTGAAATAGTGCATGATACTGAAAGTTTAACAGATGGGGTGCTATACTGAATATGAAAATAATCACACACAGCCTTTTATAAATGTACAGTATTATTCTTCATTATGTCTAGTGAGTATCCGTTTCATGATTTTCTAATGGCACTTAATATTTCCGATGTTTCTGGACATATTGACTTGATTCAGAGTTACTCCTTTTTTTCCAGAAATTTCAGATAAATGATGCACCTTGATTGCCAGTAAGTTCAGTTATTTAGAGCCATACTTACTTTTTTCATTATATCCTAGCTTACTTCTAGCTTGCATTTCATCTGCTCTCACAGACCTCATTCAAATGCACTCACCCACTTATCTTTGCGAATACATCACCATTCTAATCACTATGCAATATATCGCTCTTACTTTCTGAATCCTCATATGATATACATGTCTGCACTTCAATTCTACTTTTTATCTGTATCATTACAGTGGTCATTGTACCAAAACAGACACATGTTCTGTTAGCACATATATATGACTGAATAGAGTCTTTTACACCAATGGCCAATTTTTTTAACTCTGATACTTTAGCAGACTCTTTACTTTTACAAGTACAATATCTCTTCCTGTTTTCCACAATTCCATTCATATGCTCTAGACATGACACATATGAACTGTCTATTCTTTAACAGAATCACCTTACTTTTATTTGAACACATTTTTTGAAAAAATACATGCTTTTGTTGCTGATTGTAACCGTCTTATCTTTTTTCTTTTATATTGATAGTCATCTATGGATTGCCTCTAGCATGTTTTGATTTTATAACAATATTTTTGCTGATATGACTTCTAATCAGCTTCAGCTTATATAACTTACACTTCATTATCATATCTTTGCAGTTGCTTTCCTCTCGTTATGGAAGTTTGAGAAAAATAATGTTTAAAGTACAGTACTATTGATTATATAAACTCATTAAATGGATTTCAGTAATCATAAAGATTTTCAGTGAAAATCAACAGGGCTTGGAATTTCTTTGTTAGAGTGTCAGCAAAAACTCTTGAAGCTATTTTAATGTACTTTCCCCCTTCAGGATGGTATTAGAATCTGCCCTTGGTTGGTATCAGGGACGGATTAGCCACTACGATAAACAGTCATGGGAAACAACAGTGGAACAAAGAATACTCCAGGGTCTCTCTTACACTCCACGCAAGACAGCCAAGCCCAAGACAGAATTCATTGATGTAGACTTAGTAAGAGGTAGTGAATAGAATATATTTACTCGTTCTTTCTACACTTAAAAACTACTTTCCATTGGAGATTCTTTTATGAAAAATACAACTTAGCAAAATCACTGTATCATGGAACTAATTTTGCCATTGCACTCTATTCAGTGGGATAGATGGGGCTTGAGTTCCTGAGAGAGTATTGTTGCCTTCATTGGGAGGATTCTTTACACACCATTATTCTCTGAATGTGAGAATTATCTTATATATGAATGTAAAGAGTAATGGTGCTCTAATGCTATGAGGTTGTTATTTTGTGGACTGTAGCAGTAACATATAGAGATTATGACTTTTATTTGTTTGTTTTTGATAGACATGTTTCACAACTTTTTTTTGTTATGTGTACAGGTTACTTGTATTAACATTTATAACGATGACTTCTTTTTTTCACAGGTTCAACTTTTCCTAAGGCAAAGCCACATTCAGGAGTATGGCTAGCAGGGCTACATGGCATCACTCGTATTATATTTCTCCCATTGTATTCTCATTGGTGGATTTCTGAGACATCCTGTGCTGGATTCTTTGCAGTCCTATCTGTTTACTGCTCCATATTATTTTGTGGTGCTGTCATGATTGCATATAGACACGATGAAGGGATTATAAAGGTTAGTATTTTAAGCTGCTCATGGTCCTTAGCAGTAGTTAAAGATCCTAGTTAGCGTTAATTTTTAGGTAAAAATAAGAGGAAAAAAAGGAAGGTACTAGAAGGGTTAACATTCTCTAGTGAATTTTGTATGTATCCCTCTTTGTTTAGTGTAGATGCATTGATAACAAGACTCATCCTTAATAGTTTGAGGAAGCAATAGTAACAAAGTGAGTTTTATATTCATTGTTAAAATAAAAGATGTGGAGGAAAACATAACTTCATGTGATAATAGACATTCACTTACAGCACTTAGGAAAAGATTATACTGAACAAATGATAGTGATGATGTCAGCCACAACCACCGCACATTATGTACCGTGCATCACTGTAACCAACACACATTGTGTACCATGTATCACCACATCCAGCATGCATTATGTACCACTGGCACAAATCTGTGTCCACCTTCATTTATATAGTTATTCTTGATCAGATGTTCCAGTATGAGTCCTCCTATCACTTGTTCAAAGACTTTGACCATGTGTGAAGTTAAGATAAATGGTCTCCTCTTTCTAAACCTTCTTTGTATATTTAAGGTTAGAGGTACTCACATTCTTTCTCCTTTGTTGTAAATTTTTCAGAACCTTTCATCATAATACCCTGGTTCCTGAACTTCATTTCCAGATTTATTGATAGAGAAAGTATGATGATACTATTGAAAAAGTATTTGTGATATTGCTTAGTGATAAAGAAAGCATGATTTTTTGACCTTTGATGTATTAAAATCCTTTAATAAATCTAAATTGAAAAAATATAAAAAGGTTTAGGCTTAATGAACCAAGGCTCACACCTATTAGGGTCAGTCAGTGTGGTCTAAATAATGAAGGAATGGCTTATTTAAGCTCATTGTTCTAAAGCAAAGAAAAACATGAAGATTTTTGTACTGTATTGGGAGGGAGTTTTACATTCATCTGTCAAACATCCTCTACTATTATGCATCATCTTAAACTTATGTATGCTGTCAGTATTAACCAAGTCTTCAGTCATTCTGTTTTGTTCATCCACTGCTCTTACATAATAGAAGTACTTCTTACTTCTCTTTGATAAAATTTCCTTCTTAATTTCATGTTATGTCCTCTTGTTGCTCTGTCCCTATATCTCTAGAAGAAATATTCACTGCCTATTTCATTTTTCTGTTTTAGAAGCTTAAAGATTATAGTCAAGTCATCCCTCATTCTTCTCTTTTCCATGTTGGCCAAATTTAAAACCTTTGGCATTTCCCTGTAACTAAGCTCTCTTAATTTTGGTGCCATCTCTGTGTTCCTCCTCCAGACCTTTTGTATTAGCTCTCTGCGCTTCTTTAGGTGCTGTGACCAAACTTGAGAAGCACATTCTAGTTTTGGCCTTATGTAAGATATGAGTATCTTGTGAAATAATTCCTTATCCATATACTTGCCAGAGGACACTTTGTTCTAATGATATACTCCAAATGTTGGACTCTAGTGACAGGTTAGGGACAATGTTGATTCCTAAGTCCATCTCATGTACAAAATCCTAAAACTTATTGCTTGCTAAATGATAATTACTTTGAAGCCTTCTTTTAGATTGTCCCACTCTCAGTAATGTAAATTTTTTAGGTTGAATTTCATCTTCCATGTATCAGACAAACTTTACAGTCTGTTTTGATTCCTTTGTAGTCTGATGCAATCCTCCTCGCTTCTCACTGTCTTCATGATGTTTGCATCATCTACAAACATATTCAGGTAGAAGTCCTTACCTTCAGGCAAGTCTTTCACTCGGATCAAGAAGAGTATCTGTCCTAAAACAAAACCCTGAGGCACTCAAATCTCTACCCTTTTGGAGAATGCACTTTTTTCCTTTTTCCCCATGAAGATGATTTTCTATCCGTGGGAGGAGTCTTCCCTTTATTCCTGTCTGGTATTCCAGCTACTTAACTAGCCCCCTGTGCAGTACTGTGTCAATTCTAGCATTTAATGTATAAATAACACTGGTCAACTTTGTCCCATGAACAAAAATAGGTGGACCTGAAAGTAGTTTTTATGCTGAATTCAAATCTGTTTTAGAATTTTTTCTATCAGGCATGGTTTTTAAGTGACAGAGCAATTAGATTTTACAGAAGTGTATATTACTCATTCATACATGAGGCTGGTATTGCACTTCAAAATCTTACTCTGAAATATAGAAGTGTTCGATTTTTTGCTATATTTGGCCTAAGGAACATCCTTCCTTAGTGTCCAGCAGTAATCTGCCAACATAGAGGGGCTCCACTTTCCTAAGTGCCACTTTTCCATGTCCAGAATGATCTTGGCGAAATCTTTTGCCCTACACATCTCTGACTGCCTCAATATTTTCCAGGAAAAAGTGTAAGTGTGAGTCTAAAAAGTGAATATTCAGACTCATATTGCACTTCAGAGTTTTATATGGAGTCAGTGGATATTTTACATCACAGTAGTTTTCTGATCTGTGATTTCCCAGAAAATCTTTGCAAACTCTTTTAAATGACAGCCATGCAGTTTTTTCAACTTCATTCAGCTCATCAAACTTTTCATCTTGTAGCAGTTCCCTGATCTCTGGTCCTACAAAAATGCCTCCCTTGACTTTTGCATCAATGATTCTGGGGATTTTATTCCTCAAATATGTGAATCCATGGGCATGACAAAGCTCTTCATCAACCTGAGCTTTAAGTGCAAAGGAGGCAGATAAATTTTCTAAGGATCAGCATGAGTATGATTGATGACATTCTTTTTCAATGGAGTCAGTGTTGATTATTTTAGTCACACTTTCTTTGCTTAATGATTTTTCTTGTTCTGGCTATCCCATTCACAGAGAAAACAACAAATCTTCATGTAACCAAGTTGCATTCTGAGTAAAAGTGCCACAACCTTTAGGTCACCATATTCATTCAACTTAAAGTCTGAATACTTAATTTTTTCCAAAAGAAGCTTCCTGTTATCATACAATTCCCTCATGTTATCTGTGTGATCCTGAGGAATGGAGGTGAACTTATTTCCATTGTGGAGTAGAACCACTTTCAAGTTTACTTTTGATGAGTCAATATACAAGCACCTCATCTGTGTTATATTCATAGTGAAAGGCCTCCATAACAGAACGAACATCATTGCAAAATGCCAGACCATCTTCAAGGGAGAAATATTCTTTGAAAATTACCTGGCGATCACGATAAAAGCATACTTTAGTTTGATTCTGGAGAAGATTCCAGATCCTTTAACCTGGAACCCAAAAGGTTGGCTTGCTTCTTAGACAAATTTATATTGCAGATAAGATCATTAAGATCTCCTTAACTTGGCATGTGTAGTTCACTTGAATAAGAGCCTGCTTCAAGTGTTACACCCATATTGTCCTCTACTTGGTCTACTTTCCCATCACCAGACCATCGTCACTCTGTGTTGTGTTTCTTGGAGGCTGTGGCACAGGTAATTCCTGATCATGAGGTCATCCACCTCATTGCGGATGATAGATTAGGATATTTGACAGTATGCTTAGATTTTGATGTTATACCAATTATATTTGTCAAGCAAAAGTAGCAGTCTGAAGTGTGATCTTTGGGTTTTCTCCAAGCTATAGGAATGGCAAAAGGCATACAGCATGAACCTTTTGCCCATACTGTAAGAAGTCTGACCCATGTGAGACAATGAATATGGGGGGCCCAACTTTTATCCTGGTCATTCACTTTACTTACAACCAAAGTAATGCTCATAGCATTTTTTAATGAGGGGTGTGAAAGAATATTTTTGCTAATATTAGATTTATTATACTTTGTTGCTGTCCCCCGCATTAGCGAGGTAGCGCAAGGAAACAGACGAAAGAATGGCCCAACCCACACACATACACATGTATTTACCTACACATCCACACATGCACATATACATACCTATATATCTCAACGTATACATATA
>JAUUDZ010463901.1:0-12095 GCA_032361705.1 Panulirus versicolor | reverse complement strand
AAAATACAGTACTGTATTCTGATTTAGTCCTTTTTTATCCTAAGATTTGGTGAGAATATATAGACGTCATGACTCTGTGTATGGTGTATGTTTATATGTGATAGGCTTGGGGTTGAACCCTTTATTCTTTTTTTTTTTTTTTTTTTCCTATGATGGCGGGAGTATTATAGACGTCGTGACTCTGTATGTTTATATGTGATAGGCTTGGGGTTGAACCCTTTATTCTTTTTTTCCCTATGATGGCGGGAGTATATAGACGTCGTGACTCTGTATGTTTGTATGTCATAGGCTCTGCGCTGAACCCATGCGTTAGAGGTGATTCTATAGCGATTGAGGTAGTATTTATTACCCCTATGGTCTTGCGTAAGCAAGGGACGTACCACATAATTCCTAGAAGGTTGGAGGACATCTTTGTTCCCGTTTTCTGTTACATATGTATCTGGGGAAACCCTTCGTATTCGTTTCCAAAGAAAAGAAAAAAAAAACAAAAACGGGAAGAGTCGGGTGAAGTGTCCATTCCTCTCATACAGTGAATAAGTTTATTGAAGGATTGGTATGACGAGTCTCGTCTCTTATCCTTGGATCTTATTCCACTCGGCTCCCTTAGCTGTGGGAAGGGTGGAGGCCATGGCGGATGTGCAAACTGTCTGGCGATGAATTGGCGAACGCCTCTTACTCCCTCCCACCGACCATTGTTGTCAACACCTCCACCATGTTGTTGATGCTGTTGATGTTGGTAGCCATGATTGGCAGTGATTGTCACAATGATGATGATGATGATGATCGTATGAGGATGATTATCATACCTTGTGATGATGATGGTAATGATAATCTCAATTTTAGAATGATGGTGATGATTATATACCCAGTGGAAATTTCATTGATGGTGATAACTGTGGATACTAATAGTGATAATCACACCGGTAATGATAATAATGATAGTAGTAATGATAATGATAATAATAATGATAATAATAATGATAATAATAATGATAATAATAATAATAATAATAATAATAATAATAATAATAATAATAATAATAAAAATGATAATAACAATAATGATAATCATAATAGTAATAATAATATTAATAATATTGATAATAATAATGATGATTATAGTATTAATGACAGTGACATTGTTATCATTGATCATTATTGTTTTTATCGTTATTACTATTTTTAATGATATTGATAATAGCAATGTTGATGTATGGAAATCACGGATATTGAAAACAATAGAAATTATACACCGGTTATATAAATCAGTCGTATAATGATGGAATTTGATTATGGCTTAAATGAGAATATGAAAAGAGGAACAATGGAACCTGATTCAATGAGTAGGTACGTTCGTGGAAATCATACAAAACTCACTGGGAAACGAGATTTCAGAAGCCAGAAACCAGGACATTGTGGTGAAACGTTCTTTGAAATGTTCAAGGAGGGAGTAGGAAAATGAGTAACTTTAATCACAAATACAGAATGAAGGGTTTGAAAGAAGAGAGATGAGTTGATGAAAGATATTCAAAAGCAAAGGAGCTTAGCAATGTGCTGTGGCGATGATACAGGCAGAATCTCAGCCAGACAGCACCTGAAACGTAACAGACAAGAAGAAACGTCTATAACAGAATAAGCTGAGAGGAGCAGAGATATCCGAGAATATTGTGGACAAGGCAGGAGACGATCCAAAACTTTTGCATGAATTCAGCAGGAGTATAATGCCAGTTAAGTAGCAGCTAATAAGCTGAGGGATTGAGAGGGAAGAATTTCTAAAGAAGATGTAAAGATGTGTAAGGAACTGAATGACAAATTCAAAAGTGCTTTTACACTGGAAGATTCTGTGGTCCTAACGCCATGAAGGTGGAAGGAGAAGGAGGTCTTTGGAGGTATCGAAACGTAAAAAAAAGAAAAAAAAGAATACTAGAGTATTTTTACCCATGTAAGGTTCATGGCCCTGAAGAGCAAAGCAATATTTCCAAATTAATTGGAGATACACTTGAGAAGTTACTTGAAATTTGGTGTTCAAGATTTCTCTACAAAAAGGTTTCTTGCTAACGGAGTGAAAAAAGGCAAACGTCATACCTATCTATATGGAGGGGGTCTGTGAGGTGAACTACAGAGCGATCTCCTTGACAAGCGTGGTCTATAAAGGACTGGAAAAAATAATCAGAATGCGAAAAGATGAAATTCTAACTGATAGACAACACAGTTTCAGAAGAAGTCATGTGTAACGAACTTCTTAGACTTCTACGAGAGAGTGAGCTCCGTTTTAGACAAAAGAAAAGGTTGGATGGCTTGTTTTTAGCTGGACCGCCAGAAAGCATTTGACACTGTACGGTATGGAAGGCTGATTAAGAGGGTTGATCACCATGGCAGGAATAAGGAGAAAACTCCTTCAACAGATAGAATATTAAGAGGAAGCTTACAGAGGATGCATGTCGGAGGAGGCTTCTCCAGATGGGCCACGGCGATCAGTGGAGTGCCACCGGGTTCTGTTATGTGGACCATTATACTTCTTGACCTATGTAAATAACTTCCTGAACTGATAATTTCTCACCTAATTATGTTTGCAGATGATGCAGTAATGAGGAAATTAGAAAGGAGAGAGAGAGAATTGCTCCAACTTACAAGGGAACCTGAACAGACTTCAAAGTTGTTTTAATAAATGTTGAATACAATTCAACCAAAGCAAATCAAAGTAATGAGGATGGAAGAAAGTAAACGAAGTCTCACTTATGGTTATCATTTAACTCAAAATAAGCTTCGGGATTCTGTGTGTATGTGTGAAGAACTAAGGAGTTGACATCTTCCTAACTTGTCACCAGAGTCCCACACAGGAGTTAACGAGACAAACTATCAGCTGGGAAATATTAGAAATGCGTTCAAATATATTTACAGAAAAATATCTAGCAAGTAGAACAAGTTTGGTCAACTAAAGAAGTGCAAAGCGTTCATAGCGGAGGTCCATAAATAGAGAAGGACAACAAAGATCAGAATTATGAGAGATAAGTTACAGGGAAAGGCAAGAGGCTTTAAATTTGTCCATCTTAGAAGAGAGAAGAGTGGGAGGATGATTTGGTCACAAGCTATAAGTTTTTAAGCTGCTCGATGACATGGACAGTGAACAGTTCTTCCAGAGATGTAGGGAAGGAGCATTCAGAGGACTTATTATGGTATTAAGCAAGAAACTTGATAAAAAAGATTCATAGTATAAGAGTGGTGGATGAATGGAATAAGACTGAGGACATGGTTAATGAAGACACTATACACGAATTTAAGAAGTTGTACGATAGTGGAGAATGCTCAAGAGACGTGGCCCCCCACGAGTGTAGAACTCCCTCCCCGTACAGTATAAACAGTTAATTACTAGTATGTAATTACACACACACACACAAACAAAGGCACACCTCCATTACTAGTAAAAGTACACACTAGACTTATGTGTGCTACCATAACGACGCAAACACTTGAGAGACGTATGTTAACATACTTAATAAAAAACAAACACTAGCGTGCGTGTTTGGCAAGTGTTCAGGCATAGCGCATATTGCAAGTGGCAGAGCAGAGTGCGCGTGACAAGTGGTGAGGTGGAATTCATGAGGAAGTTCCTGAGGCAGATGATGAGGCGATGTGCTTGTGGCAAGTGTTGAGGCAAAGTGCATGCGGCGTGTGGCGATGGTGAGGTAGAGTGCGGGTGGCAGGTACTGAGTGGCAATGGCAGGTGTTGAAGCAAGGTGTATGTGGCAAGTGATGAGGCAGAGTGTGTGTGCCAGGTCGTGAGGCAGAGTGTGTGTGATAGGTGTTAAAGCAGAAAGCTTGTGGTGGGTGGTGAGGCAGACTATGTGGCATTTGATGAGATATGAGGGTGAGGCATCAGTGGGTGTACATGGGTCACATAGACTTACTTCCAGTAGGCAATGCCAATCTCATTTGTACAACATCCTGCCAAAGGTACCGTACATTTCCAAACTTACCCAATCCCCACCCAGACTTAACTCCTGTAGAGGTATCTTACACAAATCAGGCTTACCTTGCGCTTGCAGGAAGCAATTTACGTGATCCTTTCACTCCTCAACTTACCCTACACCAACATAGACTTACTTCACACCCATCTCGGCTTGCCCCACACCCACTCTGCCCTATCTCACACTCAACTCACACTTGCCTTTGATCCATTCAGACTTACCCCACATCCCACTCCCACATCCATTAAGTCTTCAATCACACACCCACTTAGAATCTGATCTGAGTGGGTGTGGGACACGTCTCAATTGATGTGATTCAAGACTGAGTGGGTGTGGAACTATGCAGAGTCACGGACTTGCCCTACACCTATTCAGACTTGTTCTACATTGTTTCAGACTTGCTCTACATCCACACAGACCTACCACATACCCAACCCATACTTGCTCTACATCAATTCAGACTTGCCTCATATCCATCCATACTTGCCCTACACCCACTAAGACCAACCCAACACCTACCAAGACTTGCCCCACACCCACTCAGACTTGCTCAGCTCCTACACACCCACTTGCCGTCATCCCTTCACCAGTCACAAACAACCATCGCGCGAGGCATACGTGTATCCTCTGGGATTTCTGGGGAGGCGGCGGGTTAGGGCAGGAGGCGCTGTCGGGGCTTGGGGGGGGGGGGTGGCAGGACGAGCAAAAGGAAGAGATGCAGGAGGGGCGGCGGATAGACGGACAGAAAAGGGAAAGAAGGGTGGCGAGATAGCAGGCAAGAGGAGGAGCTGTAGGAGCGGCGATAGCAAGTAACTCTGAGGAGAACTGCAGGAGAGACAGCAGGCGTGGCTGCAGGAGGGATGGAAGCAGGGGTAGCAGGAGAAAAGATAGGAGTGGTTGGGTGACAGCAGTGGAGGCATGAGGGGTAGCAGGACAGGAGGCAGGGTGGGCGGTAAGAAAGGTGTCAGGAGGGGAAGCAAGAGGGACGGCAGGAGAGAAAGCAGGGTGGGAAGGAGGATGGGCGGATAGAGGGAAGAAAGGTGAGGCGGGAATAGAATAGGTATGAGAAGGGGAGCTGTAGATTGGACTGGCGGTGGAATGACAGAGAAAGGGGCATCGGGGGCAACAGGATGGGAGGCAGAAAAGGAGGGTCAGGGCGATGGCAGGGTGGGCGGCTTGAGGGACAGCAGGAGGGACGGCAGGGTGGGCGGCAGGAGGATTGGCAGGGTGGGTGGCAGTCACTGTACGGAGACAAGACACAGGATCCACTCGGATGGCATTGAGAACAATAACTCGTCTAGTGAGGACCCCTGGCTCTGCTACTCTCGCCACTATTGCCAGAGACTTAAGACTACGTTTGCCGTGCCAGGGTCTGGGGCTGGGGTCGTCTTCACCATGATGTGTCGAAGTACCTCCCGTAGGCTTAATATTTATGGCCAGAAAGTCGGCGTCTCGCCTGCCATTGATTTCCCTCCCCAGCTTAATGCGGATATACAAACGCTTATCTTAACAGCTTCCCCTCGCAGACAGACAGTAATGGCTTACTCTCTGGATAGATGGTTACTAAAAACGTACGACTCTAAGATAACTATATAACTAGATGTAAACACGATAGAGAGACCTGTTCGAACATTATCTATCAAAGAGGTGAGGTCATGAGCGTAGGTTTGAGCGGGGCAGACGAACAGAAGGGGGTAATACCCTGTCAAGACTCTTATCCTACTTTAACATGAGAACATTCTGAACACACCATTAGTTGACAGAGGATTTCATCTGTTTGGGACAGTCTATTTTCTTTGAGAGCTAAACAATGGTTGGATGTCGGTATATAGAATGAAATCCCGCACACCAAAGTAAAACCGATGTAGACAAAAGTTCTAAGAAAAAAATAGACTACAGGCGTTTACATCTTGCTTATAACTGCATCTAATTAACACCATACATCATAAAGTACATCGTATTATACAAAGATACAGTAAATGTGGGTACTAGATGTGTAGTTTTTCCCTTACGAAAGGAATAAAACATTCCCACACATACACAAATAAGTATTAGTTGATGACATAATTTTCGAAAAGCATATCCCGAATGAAGGCCTTACTTTTACATAACCAAACCCCAGCACCTCATACTGAAAATACACCAGTAAACTTCAGCAGTCTATCTTTATCTATACCGGTAAAACCCATCAGATTACACTAACAAATAAACCTGAGAAGTCGACCTTACATCGGCACTACAAAATTACAGCAGTTTACCCAAGTGGTGGGAAAAATCAGCAACACTCCGATGGTTAAACGATTGGTTGCTAGTTTTATAACACCTTTTTGACAGCTTTAGAACAACGTGATGATGTTCCATCCCAGCGGTGGCTGAAACCTAGGAAGACAGAGATGCATCTTTGCCTGAAACCCAGAAAGATAGATGAACAGCGATGCTTCTTCACCTGAAGCCCAGGAAGATGGAGAGATAGAGATGCATCTTCATCTGAAACCTAGAAAGATAGATAGATAAATAAAGATGCTTCTTCACCTGAGCTTTGCTTTTCTCTGAAACCCAGGGGTCTAAGTCTGCTGATCCTCACTATCAAATCTCTTTGATCTTTACCATCGTTTTCGCTCCAAAGACGTTGCTTGTGTTGACTCTAGTACAATTACATTCATCGATCACCTCAGTGATCTTGAGTTTCTCATCTATCCCTCACAAGTTCTGTATCTTCTATGACTTTGTTTCTGTATTTTGTGCACCATTCTTCATTCACCACAAATCATTGCCTGTATTCGCTCTTTGGATGAACTTGGTGAAATTATGACCCTTTTCTTTTCTATTCCTCACAATGTGGAACAAATAATTTAAACATCCATCATGGGTTCATGATTCTTACGATCACTTCTGCAACACGTTTGACCACCTCCTTTTCATCCCTGAATCCTTCCACTATACATTTACCATATCTGAAACGATAACTTTGGCACGTGGGGAGGGCTCGCTGTCTTATAATGACTTTCCCTCAGAATTGTGCTGTTTTGGCCGTCAAGATACCTCCAGCTGTGCTGACCATATAGCAGACGTCATCTTAATTGGGATGGAGCCCTATCTCCCATTTGCTAAATCTTAACATCCTTCATCTTGGCCTAGTCTCTCTTGTTCTAATGTATTTCTCATCAAGAACGAAGTTCATCGGGCCATGAAACTCTCCTCTTCCTCAGAATCCCATTCCACCTTCATTTTCCGCAAGGATTTCTTTTTTTTTTCTGGAATCAACCATACCATTGTGAAAAGAAAATATACAGATTGGACTTCCGATGATAAAGCTTTCTGGTCCTTAATTAGAAGGACAACCAATAATTTTTCTAATTTAGCTTTTCCTCCGCTTTTCTTCCTGTCACACTAATTTATATCAAACTTTCTTACCAACGAAGCCGCTCTTTTCGGCACCTTATTTTCCTATAACCTTGCATATGATGATTCATTATGTAGACCTTTCTCCACATCAACCCACTGAACGTGTGCCCTCTTCTATATATCCTCGTGCAAGGTCTTCCATATATTCTCCCATCTACAAGTGGGCAAGGCTAATGATCCAATTGGCGTACCCCCTCATGTCCAACGAGGATACGACTCTGAGCTCGCACCAGTCCATTGCTCGCTTATCTTGTCTCTGCCTAAATACAAAATTTCCTTTCATGGACTTATGCCTTAATGCAGCCCATCCCTAAGAAAGGAAACAGTTCTAACCATCTTGAACTCTTGTCTGATTTCTCATTTCTGCCACCCCAAGATGTTCAAAGCTCTGTTTAAGTCACTTTTATAAACGCTTAGAATCTTGCCCCCATCTTTCTGACATCCAACAAGGCTTCCGAGTTGTAAGCCATTTTTGGTTTCTGTGCTTTTATCTATTCATACATAACTTCCTTTCGGCTATTCCACTGCTGTAGTCGTTAATGGAGCGGCTGTCAGGTCGTCCCACTGCAGATCGTCCCACGTTGATGGAGCGACTTTTTCCTCTTGTACTGTTAGCACAGGTGTCCCTGAGGCTTTTGGGCCATCGTCTCTCCTTTTTCCTCTCTCCATAAATGATCTAGATGTCTTTACCTTCTGAGCTTGATTTTCCTTACTCCACTGATCCTGCAGTTTAAGACAATTCCTCTCCTCCTTACTCCAATTCTCGTTGTAATTGCACTTACCACATTTCCTCTCTATGCACCATCTAACAAATGGTAAACAGTAGTAACCTGGTTGAATTAAATAGCGTATATACACAGCTTCTACCCATGTAATTCTAAAGATCCTTTTACGGTAAAACCTCGGAGAAACAACATAACCATATTCCCCATTATATCTTCGACGCAAGATCTGCTAACCGATAACAGAATGTGCTACATACGTCATAGTTATTGCTCCGGTGAGCATATATTCTATATCTATTGAGGTCTACTTTATCTTCGTATGCAGTCTGCTTGCATGTATGAGAGTGCTCCTCCTCCACCACTCTCTTACAGAAAGAGGAATCAAAATCCTATCTCTCTATTACTTCTCTTGCCATCACCTCTCTTCAACCATCCCTTTCGCTCAGCCGTGATATGATTGCTCTCTCTCTCTCTGTTTTAGAGGTATTTCTTCGGTCACTGCTCTTGCGAGCAGTTTGTGTGCCAGGCCACTAAGGTCTGGGCAAGCAACATATGCAGCAAGCAACTTGTTACTTCCCGTAGGTTGCATGTGGAGCCCGGCCACAAGGGGAATGACCATTTTGATACATCCTTTTCTCGAGCATCAATGCTGTGGATTTTTCTTCCATCTCTTGCCTACCATTTTCATATAATCTTTCATGTGCGGTCAACATGAAGAGCTGAAACAATTTCATTTCCTCGTTCACTAATCGTAACTTTTGCCTTTCATCCGAGACTGCCGTAACAGGATCATTTCTTCTGAGCAACATTGACTTTTACAAAAAAAAGATGGATAGAGAAGCATGCAGAAAAGACATTTTGACTTTGAGAAGCGTCCCGGGTAAACTATAGAAAGGCCTGTGGGGCCTGGTTGTGGATAGGGAGCTGTGGTTTCGTTGCATTACACATGACAGCAAGAGGATTGATTCGAGATTCTTAATCCCCTACCTCCCAGCTCCTCTTAACGAAAGTACGTCCTCTTCTACATTTACCTCGCGTAAGTTTAATCCCAGTTTCAGGCGGGTAAAGCGCGTGGAGTGGATGGCATATTTCGTTGCGCCGTGTAGGAGTGTGACTTTGAGGTAACTTTGACCATTGCTCACCTATTTCTTTTTGAGTACATACCTTAATCCAACTGAACCTTTTGAAGGCAGACAGTTCCAACCTTTTTTGACTGTCGCCCACTTCTGCTATCTTCAGAGTATTCGAAAGCACACAATTCTTACTCTTTTAATAGCCTTACTGCCCATTCTTCTTATCACCAATACGGATTTTGAGGTGATATGCAACCCACCTCCTGTTCTCGTCCTTTCATTATCATTTTATAGAATCCTGTTTGCAGGAGAGCGCAGGCTCAGGACTTGCCATGGACGCCATTGCCTTTGCTCTTCTCTCCACATGAATATTTCCATTTATTCGCTCTTGCGCCGACTATTTCACTCAGCTTATTTCACCTCAGTCCAGTTCATGTTTTTTTTTTACTACGAAACATATTTCATCTCTTAATTCTGGCCTATAAATCGCCTCTTTCTTTCCATGCATCACTTTCTAAAGCTCTCTCGTTTCCGAAGGCCAGATCTCAGGACGCTGCAATTCAACCCTAAAGTAACATTAACTTGTTAACCATATCCACATCTTTCATTATCCTGGAAACATCACATACAGAGCATCACATAATGTGAATCTTGCAAAAGATATGGATATGGTACCAAAATCAATGATCTTATGAGCAGTTTTTCATTACTATAGTGATCTCATTGCCATAAACAAGACTACTTTCTACTCACATATTTTGCGTGGATTGAAAAGCCCTCCGCCGTGTCAGCTCTCCTGTTGTTGCCTGTTTCCGACCATTCCTTTCCGTCCACTGCTGATGATGCCTCCCTCTTTCTTTTTTTCCCCACTGTGTGTCCCCGTCTCTAAGACCTGAACCCCTGGCAGGCAACTCGCCATATCTTCTCATACTTTCTAGGTGATCAGCCACACGGAGATTGACCGTTGTGATTCCTCCTTTCATGGCACAGCAAAGGTGTTGATACTTTTACCTTCTGTAGTCTTTCCAGCTTCCTACAACTCTCTACCTCCAAGATTCGGGTCTGCAGACACTTAAGGAGCTCAGCTTATTCCCTGTTTGTACCTTTTTTTCAGTTCATATGGACACGAGCGGAGAATGCTAATGCCCAGGCCACGTCGGATACTGTATAAAAACGGGCAATTGTATGAATACCATAGCACGGAAATAGCATTAGACGGACACGGGCAGCAAGATGAGCAGGATGATCATGAGAGCGAGTTTAAGACTGATAGGCCAACGTATGAGCACTTCGATCTATGCCGACTGTTCAGTGTCTGGCAAAGAGAGAACGACAACAGATTACAACCACCAGTGGTGTAACGAATGAAAGATGAACAAACCTAAGTAGGAACTAAAAGTTCAAATCCTTCATCCTCGAAGAAATAAGAAAATCTCCGTCATTTTTATCTTCTTCCGAGTTAGGATATTGAGAGAGACTGTCTGAGGTGTAAAAGTAGATACAGGGAATGAACAGCCTCTGCCTACAATAATCTTCAGTGTTATATATGAAAGAATAATTCTTAAGGACATATCTATAAAGATAAACATACACAGTAGAGCTTTTCCTGGCTACTAGACGTTCCTAATGTAACATATCTTGTATTATAGATATATATAAACAGACTCAAAAACGGACAGACAGGACGACAGACTGGAACAGTTCAGTAAGACGAAAACTCATACAACTCTTTGTATGATCTCTATTCAGTTACGAAACCATACGAAATTGACAGAAGCTGTATACAAACACAAACATGAGAAAGACATGACACACATACTCACTAGTTAAAATAAGCTGCTTGATAAATCACTATCTTAATGAGGAGATAAACAAACAGATGCAAACAGAAAGACAGCAAGTAAACAGACTGAGTCTCTATGCGACCCACAAGTCTGAGAAGATGATTCAGAGAAGTACACAGACGCATAGGACAAAGACAGACAAGAATGCTCCCCTACCCAACAGTCCTTGAGAAGCACAAAGGTCCAGGATCCCTCAGTTATCCCAAACAACATAGTTGACCTGCCCCGGATAGTGCAAGTATCTGTCAGCGAACAGAAAAAGCAGAGGGTCAGGTGAGTTCTCACTCCGGTACTCACTGATTTTCTGTGAACAGACGAACATAGTACAGACAGGCGAGCATACGGGCGACACAGACATTCATACAGACGATGGCAGACCTATGCCACATGGCGCCACAGTATACCCCTTCCTTCCCCCAGGGTAGTACCATACACAGCGGCAGACCTATCGCGAGGAGCCGCCCCGGGCCAGCACAAGGAGTCACCACAACTTAGCGCCGCGCCATTAACGCTGCTCATTGCCTATGCAACGCACAGGTGAATCCCCACAATTTTTGTTTCCTGAGGATGTAATGAAGTTGTTGTAGCTCTGCCCTCAGGAGGATCAGGCCCAAGCTCTACTACCTAAGACCATGGAAGGGTGAGGGGAGAGATTGTACAGGAGGAGGGTGCAAGGGGAGCAACAAGGGAAGGGCTGCGCTGTGGGCAAGGGGATGGGACGAGGGGAAGCAGAAGGGAAGGTATGATCAGAGAGTAGAGCTGCTGGTAAGGAGGAAGCTCAAAGAATAAAATGTAAATGAAATGAGGAGATTTTTTTCCTTTTTATGTAGAGATTAGACAGAATTACACTCTGGGGAGAGGAGGGGTGTGGGGAGAGAAATGCTGTGGGGAGAGAGGTGGCCTGAGGAGAGGAAGAGTGTGAGGTTAGAAAGTCCACTCAACAGGTTTAAATGTGTATCTATCTATCTATATATATATATATATATATATATATATATATATATTTTATTATCTATTTTGCTTTGCCGCTGTCTCCCGCGTTAGCGAGGTAGCGCAAGGAAACAGACGAAAGAATGGCCC
>JAUUDZ010463890.1:0-12095 GCA_032361705.1 Panulirus versicolor | reverse complement strand
GATTTCCAGCCCCCTCCCCTTTTAGTCGCCTTCTACGACACACAGGGAATACATGGGAAGTATTCTTTCTCCTCTATTCAACCTAACTAAAGTCCTCCAATGCCCCAGAATTACATCACTAAAAATCAGGTGCAATTGTCATGCAATCGGATGATTACATAAAAGGCTGAGTGAGGGGTGTTGTGGATGAAGGTGGTGTGATCCTGATTTGAGAAGCCACCATTTTTGCTCATATTAAAATCACTGTGAGTCATTCATCTTTACTCACATTCCACCTTTATTGTTCTTCACTATCCTCACCATCTGACAAATATGATGACTAGTGTTCCTCCTCATCACCTGGCCATCCAAAAATATATGCTTCTTCTACTGGGTCACTGAACACAACCCAAATGGTCAAAAGTCATGCACATACAATGGTGATTGTAAAGGTACATAGAAGAGCTGAAATTTTTCCCATGCCTGCCTAGTGATGGAAGAGACCTATACAGGCTAGTAATGGTATAAATCAGCTGATTATTAAAACAGAGGCAAGAAAATTCATATTATCAACAATGACTGCCATTCCCAGTGGGATGTCATACAAATATGGCCACCATCCAAGGGTCAAGTGCTATGAAAAAGAGAGTAGCCATGAAAAATTAATACAGAATGAGTGAAGCCACAAATGTGTATTGGTTAAAATAAACACGTTAGAAAATAACATTGTCAAGAAAAATTGACGACAGTGATGACAAGAACACAATTCAAACTGATTAAGACACGAAAGCTATTTTCAAGATTACAAGTATATCATAAGCAAAAAAAAAAAAAAAAAGTGGCATCTCAGAGGGAACTAAGTCAATTGCATAACAACTAGGCACCAGCACCTGTAAACAGATTAAAGGACACAGTATGAATGACTAATAACTGCTGATGAAAATGTTAAGAAAATAGTTCTTTTTAAGAGAAAGCAAAATTGTGAATAAGGAGCAGCTGATAGATAGAATATTTGATAAAAAAAAGGTTCAGTCAGCATGAAGCAACAATACAAGGATAACACTTCTCCCATTGTCCATGATCTTTCACTTCTCTCTCTAACATCCTCAATGCGATAATAGTCTTACTTTTGTAAAAGCTTGTAAAATATCTTCTTCACATATACATTATTCTTGTTTGAAGAGATTAATGTATGATTGAAAATGAAATTTGCCATAATTATACGCAGTTAAGACTAATTTAGGAAGGTTTGGTGAGTGACTAAAGATGGATTATGTACTTTTCTGATACATCTATGATGCATGAATATCATACTTGCATACTTTATTCCAACTTATTATCTTCTATAAGTTTTACATGACCATACCAATCTAAAAGCCTTTCATCCCTGTGGTATTCAAATGACTTCTTGATAACAAATAATATTCTCACCTTATTCTATCTCTATCTTCTTAATTCCCACTTCACTTTGAAAGTTATCCATCTCTACTGCTCTTACTTTTTTAAGCGATCCTAGTATTTTTCTTTTTTTCATACTATTCGCCATTTCCCGCATTAGCGTGGTAGCGTTAAGAACAGAGAACTGAGCCTTTGAGGGAATATCCTCACTTGGCCTCCCTTCTCTGTTCAATCATGAAAGGGTATCTCAAAACTATTCATTCAAAAGAGGAAGTAATACCTGAAAAAGTTATAAAAAGCAAACATACCTTGGCAAGATGTGGTATCAAGTAAAGGCTTAGCTTGTAGATAAGAGACTATGCACTTCAAGCTTGTGTAAAGTAGTAAAATGGTGTTGATATGGTCAAGTACTCAAATGGCTATTTTATGATTTCAATCTGTGAAGTCCTAAAAGTAGAGAGTGGAATACTAGGTATAAATGACAGAAGACCTAGACAAAGACATAGAATAACCATTTTCATGAAATGAGAAAAAGGAAAGAACAATTAAAGCCACAATGCATCCCACTCACAGTGCACTAATTTGGGAAGTACAAGAATTCTCGGTACAAAATGAGCTCATGAGTTTTAAAACAACAGTAGAAGCATTACCCTCTCCTAAACTTAAATAAATAATCAGTAAATATGGTTTATGCTCTTTTAACTATGTGGTGCAATAGCTTATGTCATCATTACTCTCACTGTTTTTACATTATCTTAGCTATTACATGAATCTTCCAATATTCCTTTGATTGACATATCTATTCTATATAAAACTAATAGCAAGCAGAAGGGGCATAAATAATGAAGTAAACTATTTACAGAAGTACCTGAATATCAAAGTTTAGAAGAAAGGACTATGAGACACATATATGACCAAATAACCATAAGTATGCACAGAGGTGGACAAGACTGATGAGATGCTGAGAAATGATTAGGCATGGACAATCATGTTGAGCCAGAGAATGTTTCGTAGAATAGGGGCAGTATACTGATAAATACTGAATAAAACCTTTACATTTTCCAAAACTCACATTTCAAAGATGATGTCTAAAACCTTACAATTTCCAAAACTCATGTCAATTTTGCCCATTCAGTACATGTAAAAATTACCTTGAAGCTACAGTTAGTCTGTGATTTTGTACGAACAGGCAGTCAATCAATCATTACTCTACTACCATAGTATTATACAGGAAAGATCATTCTTTGGTGTCTATGACAATAACATTGTACAAAAGAACTCAGTCTGAACTAGGATAACATTCACGTAAGTTGCATTCTTCAGTTTCTCAGTAAGAGTAAGCAGAAAGCAGTTGTCTTGAGGATATGAAAAATTTTCTAGAGCTGTCACTAAATTCAACTAAAAATATCGTGCCAGGCAGTTGGGGATTCAGGCTAACATTGTGGGATGACTGTAAACACTTACCAAATTATGAAGAAAATTCAGTGTATACGTAATGTTGAAACGCCTTCAATGGTGCCACCTCCATAGATGGCAAGAAGCGATTATATATATCCAGTCGACATGGTATATGTGGTTATGAAGATCTGGGAACAGTGTTAGTGTATACTTAGAAATAAGAGACAAAAGCAATATTTATTTAATGGCCCAAAGAAACAAAGGGAAGTGATTCATTAGATGCAACTAAACTGTAGCTCTGTTTTGATAATTAGAACAATGGTCTGTTGTGTAAATGGTCATAAATGTCCTTAAGATCATGAAAGTAACTTGTTAATAATGAAGCAGTAAACTATTAAATATCTTTATTACTGTATATGTTTAAAGCATGGAGAATCTTTAGACTGATCTGTAGTGACTACATAGCATATTTAAATACAAATGAAAATATGAAATTATTGTAAACTCATGCAATTATATCATAATAATACAGTTTTTGTTATTTCCTCAATATATATACTTACTTGTTCAGCTTAGTTTTTAAAGAGAGAAGAAAAGAGCTATAATACGATTAAAGTTGAGAATCTCATTTATATACAACTCACACGATTTATCCTCCATAATTGTGACTCTGAAGGTATTACATAATATGAGAAGAGGAGACAAACAGTTTCCAGATGAGTGAGACCCCCAGTAATCCATCAAAACTAATATAATTGAAAAAGAAAGCACACTGTATTGTACAAGTGAGAATGAAAATATAATGCAATGTGTGCATGGCATTTAGAAGAAACTCTCCTTGGACCATCCTGTGGTTAGAGCTGGGAATGGCATATTAGATAATGAGCCATTAGACTGAAAAAGTGATCCAGTTTGAAATGGCTGCATATGAAAGTTAATGAAACAAAACAGAGCATTACATATCTTACAAATATTCTGTTATTTGTAGTTATTACCTTGACTTCATTTATCACTCTATAACTACCCTAAACACACTTTCCAATTCACAGTCTTTTCAATAGCTTAAATATAAAATGCACATTCATACTCCAGACCATATAAGACATAAACACTTATTTCTTCTATCCCTATGTAGTAGTAAAGCATAACAGAAGGAACAGAGAAGGGGGCCAGGTGAGGATATTCCCTCAAAGGCCCACTCCTCAGTTCTTAACGCTACCTCGTTAACGCGGGAAATGGCGAATACTATGAAAGAATAGATATATATACCTTCCTCTAAAATGCACCAAAATCAGATCCCTTCTCCATAGCCGAGCTTCAAAGACCTTACTGTGTTTACCTCTGACCGCTCCACATGCCTTGGTTCAGCCCACTGACAGCACCTCGTCCCCTGTAAACCACATCGTTCTAATTTCGCTATCCCGGGCACGCCTCATACCACCCTGCTTGTTCAGGTCCTGATCACTTTAAACATTTGTCACCAGCGATTCTAGCCTGGTTTTTTCCGGTTCTTTGTCGCCCCACGCTTCCACCTCTCCTCATAAATCCTTTCCACATGTCTAAATCATTTCCGGACATCCTCTTCAATTCTCTTAACTATAATCTACTCGCTCACACTCCTTACTCTCTTGACAGGAATTCCTCACTGCTTCCAGTAGTCCTCCTCCCACACCATTTACTCGGAACACCTTCCACGGAGTGTATCTGTCAACCCGACCATGTACTATCTCAACTTCTCTTATCGCCATATATGAATTATTCTTTTTCTCTATGTATTTCACTGGTACATCCTCATATCCTCTGCCACTCCTGAAGCCACATTCTTCCTCCTTAATCTGATGCCCTCTGCATGCCACCACTCTCTCAACCACACATTCCCATACAGCTTACCACGTATACTCAAGAACTTTACAAAACTGTACTTCGAACATCCATTTTGTCCTTCTTGCCTTTATACAGTTTCACCATAAAGGTATTCCCGCCAATCCTAAGGCATTTCATCCTGAGCCACAAAATCTGTCATTCTCCTTTCTTGAGAAATCCAATTGCATTCACATCCACTCCAGCCGCTTTGCTCGCTACATTTTATGCAAGGCTTTCACCACCTTCTATTTTTCACATTGAACTGCTTGCTGTGCGCTCTCTCGCTTCGCATACCCCCACGTCCTAAGCATTCAACATCCGACACCCTGTCATCACACACACTCGACAGTCTTTTAAAATGATTACTTCATCTCCTCTATCATGGACCAGGGAGGCGTTACCACCTAATTTCGCGAGGGTTTGCGGTCAACACACCCAGCTTCCACACAAGTGGCACTGGGTCGATTCCTGATGTCGTAGGATATAATATGGTGTACAGAGGTGCGCCTTCATTGTATCATACTCGGCTTACATATACCCAGGTGGTTGGCTGTGAGTTCGGTAAAATGGTCACTTCTTCACCGACAAAGGGATTCGAACCTATGCCTTTTGTGTTTTGTGGTGGTACTGTTCATAGCAATGTGTTGGTTTTTCATAAACCTCCACGTACGAGAGTAAACTTTGTAAAACATTAAGCACTGGTTAGTATGAGCTTGACAAAAAATGAGGGGAAGACCCCGTTGTTCTGTATCTAAGACGAAAGGTATTCCATTACCTATAATCAAACAGTTTATCTATTATGGGTTCTACATCCTACTTGCTCACTTACTCAGCTGCCACACAGGTGACGCTGGCCGATCATTGACGAGGTGTTGTCCTTTGGATGGGGGGAGGAGTGGGGGGAAGAGTAAAATAAACCAGTTGGCTCATACTTTAGAGAAGCAGCCCGGGAAGTCTGGCAGAGACTTGCAGACGACAACGATGATACAAACTACAGACACGTCCGAGATCTGGACAACAGTACAAACATGGATCATCTTAGGTTACCTGGAAGCCTCACAACGCTCAGGGAGGCTCCAGTCATCCATCTTAGGTTACCTGGAAGCCTCACAACACTCAGGGAGGCTCCAGTCATTCATCTTAGGTTACCTGGAAGCCTCACAACACTCAGGGAGGCTCCAGTCATCCATCTTAGGTTACCTCGAAGCCTCACAACACTCAGGGAGGCTCCAGTCATCCATCTTAGGTTACCCCGAAGCCTCACAACACTCAGGGAGGCTTCAGTCATCCATCGATTTACACAATGAACAAAGTTGCGCTAACCTTAGTGAATCTCCTTTCAAAAAACCAAAAGACACAAGACTAATACATACACACCCCCAAGTCAGCATGGAGTATACACATAAAGCACCAAAAACACGATTCCACATAATCCCTCACATGCATCAAAAACTCTTACACCTGCACACACACTCCAGTCTTCTTTTCCATTTCACACTATCCCTTCTCCTGTCCCACCTCTCCGCATTGTCCTCTAACCACGCCATTAAGAACAAGAAAAGAAACTCATGTGTGTCTGCCTCGCTCAACTGCTGCGTCACACACCGCGGCACAGGTCGCCGAGATGATATCCTTTGTTAGCAGCACCTTCGTTTACCAGGAAGGTCCGTCATTATCCCACCATGACACACCCAAGGCGCAGTGGACGTGAACTTCCAGCTGATGACGTCTTCTTGGACTTACGATGGGATGGAGAGCCAGTGTGTTTCCACAGGTGGTCTTTTGCTGCGTCTCAGGATCAAAGACCCATCATGTCTCACCCTGATTGAGGGAAGGCGGGATCTGCCTGAACTTGGTCGACAAGATCACAGGAAATGTGACCAGGCGAACTCTTCCCAGGTCCACGACCATCACTCTGGGAGCCAACCTAGTTTGTTAGCAAGGACCGACTACAGCAGACTAACAGCCAGTCTCTCGGCTGGCTGCTCGTCTGTCTTTCGTCTCTGCTCCACCCACCTGGTCGACCATGCCCGCTGAGGCCGTCGTCTTTGCTGCACCCACCTGGTCGACCATACCTGGTGAGGCCGTCGTCTCTGCTGCACCCACCTGGTCGACCATACCTGGTGAGACCGTCATCTCTGCTGCACCCACTTGGTCGACCATACCTGGTGACACCGCCTCAACAGGACGACCTGATGATCTTCACACACACCTCCAGTACTGCCCCTACCGCACCTGACCTCACCTCCCCGGGTCTGGACCATGCATGACTGGGGACAACCACCAGCCCCAAACTCGTCACTATCATCTATTCACATTTGCCTGGAAAAAACAAAACTTTCTACCGCGAGCGCATGCTCGGATCTCGCAGCCCCGAGCTCTCTATTTTCATGAAATTCTTAGGGATTTCCTACTCTGAGTCCACGCGCTCAGGCAGGGCTACCACCACCACGCCAGAGACCACACCTTTCACGCGCGATGCACCCACCCCTACGCTGGCGGAATCTAGCAACACTCACTCGTGTACAGAGCCAACATGTCCAGGTCTCACGACACAAGGTGGCTCATCATAACCATCTACATACGAGGCAAACTTGATCATGACATCAGTAAACAGACCATTTACATCATCCAACGATTACGTTTATAAAGAAATTAATCATATTAAAGATTTCCTGAAAAAAGAAAAGGTTGTCCAGTGTGTTGCATAGAAAGGGGTTATCTGTGTCACTGAATAACTTTACCAGTGTTTCACTGCGGCTAAAGACATGGTGTATAGTGAAGGCACCGTATTTTGCCTCCCACATTATCAGGGAGGTAATATAACATATCCAGACTTGGTACAGTACAGTAAACACAGCCAACTGAATTAATGATAAGATAACAGTTTTGCTTTGCTCTGTAGTTGTTTATTATACCAGGGGTCGGAAACGTTGGCCACACGCCAAAGAGATTTTACCTTGACAACCTGGTCTTTGTTTGTGGTTTGATAACCTTTTGGCTACTTTGGGCTAATAACCTTTTGGTTATTTTGGGTTATCAACCTTTTAGTTATTTTGGGTTAATAACCTTTTGGTTGTTTTTGGTTTGATAACCTTTTGGTTATTCTAGCTTCATAACCCTTGACCGCGAGATGGCTCTTAACCTAATCTTTTGGTTATTCTAGCTTCATAACCCTTGACCGAGAGATGGCTATTAACCTAACCTTTTGGTTATTCTAGCTTCATAACCCTTGACCGAGAGATGGCTATTAAGTGTAGCGATACAGGACCTAAGCTCACATAGTTTCATCAATGAGTCTGATACGTCTCTTGGTCTGGCTGTGAGCCATCACGTCCTGGTTGCAAGACATCGTTGAGAGAAACACGAGGAGGCATTACCCCCTTAATACTGATGGAGTAGATCCGCTAACTTTCTTTTTTTCTGATACCTTCACACGGCTCCAGTGCAGCCACAATGGTCATCGTCGTCAGCATCTCCCAGTTCCGAATATCACAACTTGCGTCGTGCGGGTATGATATCCTTCTCTGGTTCATGATTCTCTTCACCGTATGTGACGTTCTGGTCCAACTTGGCGGCGCTACGTCAAGATTGGCTTGGCGCTCGTATTGATCTCAGCCATCACCGTCAGTCAGCCCGCGATTGACGGGGTGCAGCGAGGAGGCAGCTGGTAGAAAGCAACGGATGTAACCAGACGCCTGAGCCCGGTGTCGAATGACATGTAGGTCACTATGCATTCCTGATGCTGTGGCGATGGTGTCTCTAAGCCATATACTCCCGTGTCCTAGAATTCCTCAAAACGTTGACCATTAGTCACCTCTCATTTAAACGGAGTGCAAACGTTTTGGAATTAGGTGAGTAAATGACGTAACTCTTGTTTAAAAACAATGTATCGAAACAGCCGCGCGCCATCCGCATTGTACAGTATGGATGCGGAAGTCAGAAATCACGCGAATATTCCGGTAATGCGGATGCGGGGACTGGTGTCACATACCGCCCCGCCACCCACCACCAGAGTTCACCCTGCGTCCACCCCTGAGTGAGCCAGCTGACCTGAACGCATCCTTCTCCCAGTCGCACTCGAGCTGAGCAAAGACATTAATAACGTGGAAAGCAAAGATGCGCGTCGTGGCGGACCAACCCTGTCGTCTGCAAGGTAGTGCGGAAGACCTGGAGGTGGTCCACACTTGCTCTTACTGTCACACCTTAACCGCCAAACACACACACACATCTACTACCGTCGTGTCCTGTCTGCGTCAGGAGCAACGTGGCTCTCTGAAGCGTAGAGCATCCTGCCAGACGGATAACGTGAACCTCCGGGCACCACGAACGTTCCGCAGACCACCGACTCCCGAAGCTGACGTTAGAACGTGTTGTTGTGATGTGAGCCCACAGCGCGGGAGGACTTTCATGACGTAGATGAGCAGTGTTGGAAAGCTGTGGCTTGCTGGGGGAGGGGGGGGGGGTGATTAGGTAAACTCATCCTGCTTGTTTAGTTCATCTGTAAGACCCAGCCTGCCACTGCTCAGACCGAGCCTGCCACAGCTCAGACCTAGCCTGCCACTGCTCAGACCTAGCCTGCCACTGCTCAGACCGAGCCTGCCACAGCTCAGACCTAACTTGCCACTGCTCAGACCCACCCTGCAACTGCTAAGACCCAGCCTGCCACAGCTTAGACCCAGCCTGCCACTCCTCAGACCCAGCCTGCCACTCCTCAGACCCAGCCTGCCACTCCTTAGACCCAGCCTGCCACTGCTAAGACCCACCCTGCCACTCCTCAGACCCAGCCTGCCACTCCTCAGACCCAGCCTGCCACTCCTCAGACCCACCCTGCCACTGCTCAGACTCAGCCTGCCACTGCTCACTTTGCAGAGCCCTAGAGCAAACTGAGCCCAACACATAAGCCAGATAATGACTTATTAGTGGAGAGCCTGGCACCACCCCTGGCCAGGGACCAGCAGCAGCTGCTGGCGAGCGATTCGTCTGGATTTGTCGGTGATGAAAGATTAGCCGAGTAAACTGACTGTGAAGGGTAACCCATCACGTCTAAACAGGCGATGGCGATTAGGATTAACCTGGCGATTATGTGAGGCGTGAAAACCACAGGTTATTGCTTCACACAATCGCCCTAAATCGGCGTCTAGTGTTAACTATCAACAGTCCAGGCCGTTGTTGGTGTATGGTGAAAATAAATAAGAAGAAAAGTTTCATTGTCAATGGTTTTTCGATTTCATTGAAGGCCATCCTGTGTATAATAACCCTTTATACGTATAGATATTGTAGCTAATGTTTGATGAGCTTTCAAAGCTGAACTGTTGTGAAAATACAGACTCTGACGCTTTGCAAATAAGACTCTGCTCCACCCTCCACTTCCTCTGTGATTTATAGCACTTAGCTCACCACAGTTCCAGGAGACTTGTGGTTCCAGTATGGCTGAGTGTTGGTGGGCTGACACAGGATCCCTGCTTCCTCACCACCAGGAGGACAGGACTGATCCAGTGCCTTTTGCCTCCCTGAGGACGACGGTACGACCCCTGGGTGTGATCTTGTGGCTTTTGACCTTGGCCATTAAGGATCGTGATGAAGGGTTATACCGCCGAATCAGGTGCCGTACGGTCGTGCTCATTGCCGTATCTTCGTGTTCAGGGGCCTTACTGTCGTGCTCAGGTGCCGTACTGTCGTGCTCAGGGGCCATACTGTCGTGCTTAGAGGGTTGAATTTGCAAAATTAGGATCAGATCCTCCTGCCTGAGTGGTCATTATTAGTCTCTCATGTCCGCCTCCAGCCAGTCAGACACCAGCATCATTCTCCCTCAAGATGGCCGTCCATACGTTACGATGAAGGCAAGACGCGGACGCTGTGGCTCTAGCAACGGGAGGCCGGGAGCGCACCTGACGCTACCTTCTACAGGAAAACACGGCCCTTTGGTGACCTTTGATCCTGGGCTTTTGCGGTGACGGTGACCTTTCCCGAGGGGTGAGGGCAGGGCGTCCGCTTGATGCAGAACGCGGAAGGAACTCTCACTGTGAGGGTGAGGCAAGCCAGGAGGGCGTCTTTGTTTCAGGTCCTCCCACGTCAGGACGCGAGGTTGTCACCCGATGGTAACAACTCGGGGGACATCGTCACGTGTTGCCAGATGAGGGAACTGGTATGTGGAGACCGCCAGGGGTGGAGTGGGGAGCGGGAAGGGTGGGGGAGCGGAGACGGATAACAATGCTATATCGCCTCTCTTGCCTCCCTCGCCTGACGGGCGTGTTATGGCCTGATGCGGCTCTGGTCATCACAGACCCTTCCTTGACGCACGTCTCATGGCCTGATGCGGCTCTGGTCATCACAGACCCTTCCTTGACGGGCGTTTCATGGCCTCATGCGGCTCTGGTCATCACAGACCCTTCCTTGACGCACGTCTCATGGTCTCATGCGGCTCTGGTTATCACAGACCCTTCCTTGACGGACGTCTCATGGTCTCATGCGGCTCTGGTCATCACAGACCCTTCCTTGACGGACGTCTCATGGTCTCATGCGGCTCTGGTCGTCACAGAGTCTCCCTGACGAGCGCCGAACTACCTCGAATGACTCCCGTCCAGTCTCTTGATAACTGTACCGTTCCTCAAATCCGCCGTCACCAGCGGCTAGATCCAGCCAGAGGGTTGGGCGTCCCCTCCCTCCTCCGCCAGCAGAGTCGTTCAGGTTCGTCGTCATGAAGGGAACTCCGGGGGAAGGTTGGCCGCAGAGTTAGTCCGTCGTCAGTCATGCCACGGGAGGACCAGTTCTCACACGGGTTCACTTATTTCCGGCTGGGAATTAATGTTTATCACAAGTTGTTATGCTGGTCAGTGTTGCCCACCCCGACCCGACCTTCTGGTGGTGGGGACTGGTTGGTCGGTGTTGCTGCTGTGGTTAGTGGGGACTGGTTGGTTGGTTGGTTGGTCGGTGTTGCTGCTGTGGTTAGTGGGGACTGACTGGTTGGTTGGTTGGTTGGTGGTCCTGTTGTGGTTAGTGGGTGACTGTTTGATAGATGTTATAGTGGGTTGAGATGATGGCACATTCAAGGTTATAGTGAGTTACGGGGAGGACACAGTGGTAGTGCCAGTGGGTTACAGTGAGGACACAGCGGTGGTGACAGAGGGTTACAGCGAGGACAAAGTGGTGGTGACAGTGGGTTACGGGGAGAACACAGTGGTGGTGACAGTGGGTTACGTGAGGACGCAGTGATGGTAGTGGTGAGGTGAGGCTATTGGTCGCTATACAGGTACCAGGTTTCCGCTACTCCCACATACGCACACCGCTGGCACTTTACAACAACAACAACTTCAGTAACACACGCGTTACTTCCCGAGCCAGACTTGCTGCCTTGTAATGACCTGAAGAAACACAGTCATTGCGTACTGAGAGAGAGAGAGAGAGAGAGAGAGAGAGAGAGAGAGAGAGAGAGAGAGAGAGAGAGAGAGAGAGAG
>JAUUDZ010463879.1:0-12095 GCA_032361705.1 Panulirus versicolor | reverse complement strand
GTATATACATGTGTATGTGGGTGGGTTGGACCATTTTTTCGTCTGTATCCTTACGCTACCTCGCTAACGCGGGAGACAGAGACAAAGTATGATAAATAGAATGAATATACTGTGCTGGCTACCAACATTCCCCACCCTGGGTTCAGTCGTCCACACGTATTTGCCACACACACAGACAATTCCTCCGCCTGTACACATGCTTCCGTGCTACACAGATATAACCACAAAATTCGCTACGTCCTGGTATATCAAGCCACGCTCCTCGGCCCTCTAGTGACAAGTCTAAACACTAGCAACACCAGACCGAGGGGGTATACGCTGGTATACATAGAAGTAAACCCATACGGAAGGTTTACAGTTATCTACACATGTAGGTGTATACCCTACCATCCCCGTGGCGCAGTGTGTGAGCACACCAGCCTTGGACAAACCCTCCCAACAACCATGTTTATGTTGACTCCCGCCCTAAGAACTAATATATTTCCCTCAGGTATTTGTGGACACAACAACAGTAAAACGCTGAAATGCGGTCAATATCTATCGTCCGCTGGGAAAGCGATATCGAGTTTCACAAATGATTTTTGGGTGGTTTTGGTTGTATCTGGATAACAACATCTCTCGTCTTGAAGTTCTTTTGTTTTTTCATTTTGTGTAGAGTTATGCAGAGCGAAGGAGGATGTATGAGGAGGCAGGAAAACATGTCCATGTTTTTTCTGACTCTTCAAATTAGCCCACTCGGGACTGACGGCCTAAAAACACCCCAGGCAGGGGATGTGGTGTGCCGACCTGCCCGTCTCCCGATATAGACATCAGCTGGCGCGTCGCTGTGTGCACGTAGACGGACCAGCAGACGGACTCACATACACACAGACACACACACACACACACACACGACTGACAGATGGACTGTCAGCGCCCCTCACTGGCCCCCCAGCAGCCACAAGCACACACTACGTCACCCGCCTCTTGTCCTCCTCGAGATATACCAGCCATAAGTCAACCATGGCTTCCACGCTGTGTACACCTCATCAATGAACGGGAAAATAAGGTATGATAGCGAGCGAGATAAGAGGGCAACACTGACGTCATCCTCGCTTATCAGGGGAGGGTCAGACAGAGAAAGGACTCGACGAGATAAGATATCATCATTGTATGGCTCCTTTATCAGGTGGTAACCCCGATAACACCACACGACTCTTATCACTTGACTCACTACTAATCATGCCACAATATACCTGACTCACTATTAATCATGCCACAATATACCTGTATTCCTCAAATATCTCAGGTCTGTACGGAGCTCACTACACTGCAATCACCAGTCTTTTGACATTAGATATGACATTATCTTTAGTTATGACATGACCTTTAGATATGACATTATCTTTAGTTATGACATAACCTTTAGATATGACATTATCTTTAGTTATGACATAACCTTTAGATATGACATTATCTTTATATATGAAGACAAGAAGAAATTCATTGTAGGTCATTTACGTGACAAAAGACTTCTTAACACGGCACACACACCAGCCATTTCCTTCCAGCTCTAACATCTGGCTATGATCATAAACAAACTCGTGTTGACATCTCTCCCTGTTTCATCAACACGCGCATCGTCTGCACGTTTTTTAAAAAACAATATATATATATATATATATTTGTTTCTAAGTAGCATATATCTAATGTAATTTGCATATCTAAATTCATCACTTCCTCCTGATCTATTTTTGCAAGTATTCTTCATTAACATCTTTCTTATAAGGAAGAACTATTTTCTTTTTTCGAATCACTTGTGATAATTGATCGGCCAAAACTAGATGCTTCTGTAGCTTCCAAATGATGGATGAAAACAAACTATCTTGGATATGGAACATCAACAATGTCACTTTTTCCATTTTCTTCATAAATATACGAAAACAGATCTTGTATGTCCCTATGAACATTGAGAGTACAGCTGATCTTCCTCCAGCATCATGAAATGAAAATTATGAATATATACATTTCGGATACTGTTTGTTTAGGATTTATAGTTTATATGAGACTCATTTTCCCTAATTCCTCATGGTACTATAAAGAGGCATCTTATCATTGTCCCCTTTCAAACTTGAATATGATAATACTGATGCAAGATGTCAAGCTTCGAGAGGAATGTATTGTCTCCACAGAGTCAAACAGGTGTACACAGCTTTTGTACCTGACTGTGATGAGATATGTAAGGCAATGATGTGGCTTCAAGATATTCCACAGACAGACTACCCTGAGGAGGAATGTGTGTGTGTGTGTGTGTGTGTGTGTGTGTGTGTGTGTGTGTGTGTGTGTGTGTGTGTGTGTGTGCAACTTACATGAAGCTCAACTGACCTTAACCATCAAGCGAAAGTTTATATCTCATCATCACCAGTAGCGCTCAGCTCAGCCTGCAAGAGAAGTATGATTAAGTCAATGGGTAGAAATATGTATATGATGCGTGACTTCTGTTACGTTACTATAATGCTCCGCATACGAGGTGATAATGTTTTATTCCTCAGTGTTACGAACACGATAATGTAACAAAGACGCACGGAATCTTGGGTCATTCCCCTCAGGGAAAACAAAAGGTAATGTTGAGTTGTCTTTTCTATTTGCCAGAGAGCTTGTTCCTCATAGTCCATGAGGTAGATAGTCACACTTCACACTCCACCTTGTCACTGGGAGCAGGCTGTTCCTCGAGCCAAGGTGGAGGAGCGGGCGTGTCAGCCACCGCTCTGGCCCACGGCAGACCTCACCTCAGTAATAGTAACACGATCCACTATCTCTCACATCAACTGTACAGGCCTATTCCCCTTCACCATCTTCCTCACTTCCTTTCTTCACTGTTCTCATTTATCTACTTCATCCCCACGGTCGAGGGGTACATACACTACCTCCAGACGATCAGTATAAGGAAATTATACACCCAGACCTCCCTGTCACATACCTAGAAGGGAAGAATACTGAACAAAGAGTAGATAAGACATCAGACACGTGATATGGAACCGTAGACAAGCCACAGACAATAGCGACCACAGATAACAACACGCGAGAATTCCCCGCCCCTCACACAGGAGGTCCTAGAATTTAAAACCACTCCACCAACACACTAGCCTTCACGCCCTCCACGGATACACGTATATCCCCTGTATACCAACAATATAAACATCTTCAACAGATATTACTGAAGAAGGCAAAAGGGGAACGCAATAAGTATTGGTGAGGAAGGGACCGCTGCTCTGCCAAAATGAAAAAAAAAAAAAGAATGTAGTGAACCAAATGCATTCCTGTTAGGCGATCGACGGCTACAAAGGCAGACTCAGATATCTGATGAGGAAGACTACGGTATGGCGTGCGAGTTCATGAACTCATGGAAGTCTGTATTCGAGATCACACCTGAAGGAAAAGAGGAACTGTATGTAACTACGTCCATGAGCCAAAGAAATCTTTGATTGGTTGACTCAGGCAAAGCACCATCTGGGACGTTCCCCAACACCTGTCTCCTCTCATTCACAACAGACGTGCCGGAACTACGTAACAACCCACCTAAAATCCACGAACACAGTTCCGGGAAGGAGTGAGACACACGTGAAAAAACCCACACAGACGCCCTCACCACCTACAGCCCCATGATCAACACATAAGACATTCCTCTTAACAGTCAAGGAGCCAGGGCATCGCCCGTACATGAATCAGGAACACCAAAGACTAATCCTAAGAATTACCGTCCTAAAACCCTCTTAGAAATACAAGAGAAACAATTTCAAAGAACAATATAATCTTAATTCGAGATGGTACGGGGAAGAAAACAGACTCCACCTAACCAGTCAGTAAGGGTCCCAGAGGGACAGAAAGACAGCGTCATCAATCGCTGCGTAAATTTAAAAGTTACTAAAATCCCAGGAATAAACTGCAGTCATACAAAGACGGGTAAACAAAGCCTTTGGCAACGCGTGGACGAGCAGTCTCCAGGAGCTCAAGGTGTTCTCGCTAGGCATGCCAGCAATCACAGAGACTGTCCGGCTTCCTTTCACCAATGTACGTACCGAAAGGATTACCAATGCCTTTGCCACGTCACTAACATTACCTTTACCGGGGGTTGTGATCCTCCAAGGAAATGCCCTGTCATCAACACGTCATACCTTGCACACCAGACAATACCTCCTCCTCCTCCAGCAGGACATATAAGCACGAACAATATTTCTTATGCAGATGATGCCTCTCCAACAACAGTCTCTAACTGTAAACTCTCAAAATACAACCACAACGTACTGCCAGAGACAACCAGACTCAACAACCCCGACGGAGACGGTGAGAAAACAAAAACAAATATGAAGAAATTCACGACATTGGCACTAAGAAGTGTAACATCTGGCGACACTAAATATAGAGTGTACCCGCTTCATCCAGCAGCCCATATGCAGCAAAATCCTAGCGCCAACTGCGCTAACATTACCATCCTTGGGAAGGACATGGGAATAATAGAGCTGCATGGAGCACAGTACAGCAGTCTTGACTGCATTGTACAGATCCTCTTACTTACGGGGAAGGTAGGCATTACATCCAATAATCGTGCCATGTCGACCAACTCTCCGGCATTCACTCACCTCATCTCCAGATCATACACGCTCAACCCACTCAGTGTGTAAATGTATTAGAATTCATCACAAATACCCCCACAACGGCATACCGAAGACCAAGCAATATTAAAATGAGTCCGTAGGTACATGCTCGAGGGAAGCAACACAATAAAATATAGTAACGTGCCGAATCTACGTACTACATTTACTAAGACGTTCAATGCAGCACTAACATGTAACACGGTTACCACGAAGTCTCAAACCCACTAGGGAAACTCCAGTTCTAAGCTTAACTTTCCTAATTCCCGACCTAACACAACTAACAACATTACTACACAACACACACACACACACACACACACACACACACACACATACCTGGCTTAGGCATGGTACAGTAAGATACAGTACGGTGCAGCACGGTACATCTTGGATTTCCAATTACTTTAAGTATCGTTAAGGAATGTCTTCACCTTCCGTGTTTACGTTTATGTTTATGTTTATGTACGTTTTCCCGGACGCCACAGTGCGGAACACAACCTCAACTGAAACACTTCCTTGTGTAGTGTGATCATAATTCCACAATATTATC
This sequence comes from Panulirus versicolor, assembly GCA_032361705.1. NCBI lineage: Eukaryota > Metazoa > Arthropoda > Malacostraca > Decapoda > Palinuridae > Panulirus > Panulirus versicolor. The sequence goes on along the minus strand of JAUUDZ010463879.1, from coordinate 6,911 downwards.
CTTAAGAAAATACGATTCATGAAATAAAAATTGAAAAATAAGAGAATGTTTGTCAATTCCTTACACACGTGACACACTGCCCTCTGTGTCAGGCCTCAAGGTCTGATGTAGCGAGAACATTGTGAACGCTGATGCTGGATATTAAGGGGACAGATATTCTGTACTTAACCCAAAGTCTACAGTGTTACGTAAATGTCGGTGTGACGCAGTTCATTACCAGCGTTATCAACACAAAAATAATTAAAGTTTACATAGTTCGAGGGACCTATAACCCCCCTCTAAGTCCTCCCTCCTGGTTTGAGAACGGTTGTGAACGTGAAGAGCGCGTGTGTGTGACGCCTAATCAACAAGGGTGTGTGTGGGTGAGTGGCGCCTCTTAATGCGATCCACGCCCAGATTGGCTGCCTGGTCCAGCTCGCCATCTACGTCAGTCACCGCACGGTATATTCATCAGACATGAATGACCCACGTCTCAGTGGCTTCGAAAGGAGTTATTATTTGCACCACAAGATGAATTCACGCATAGGATATGGGTGTAAAACTAAGGATTGTGAACGACAAATGAGGATCAATCGACTGCTGACGATAGCGTATGTTCAACACTGGACCAGTGAGCGACCTACTTAATTGATACACTGGTGAACAACGGGTTGACTTGGGTTGGTGTGAAGAATGCGTTCGACCTGGGTAGCCAAGGCAGAGTAGGTCACGAGTGCGACGGTTTAAAAACCTTGAGAATGAAGCCACGGTTGAGAACATACTGTTGGGGGTTGAGGAAGGCTCACCCCCGAGTGTAGGGGGGAGGAGACCCAGCCCTTCACCACCCTCCTACTCCACAGGGACCTCTCGTTAAAACCAGCAGTGATGGCACATGATGAGCCACGAATGCAACACCTTCATTCCTGGAGCGAGGGTGGAGACGGGCCATCTGAATACCTTGGTCCGTGCTAGGCTATGACATCTGGCCGGCCTTCAACCTACAACAACAGCGACCTTCATGATTATCCCTGCCCCCCACCACTGCTTCCCGTGACTGTGGCGGTTGTGGAGACGGATGATTAATTAACAATATTTTGAAGTTAATTCTCCTTGTTATGTAACCGTATAATGGTCTATGAAGGATGTAATGCAGTGCTACGGCATGCAAAGGAAGTCAGACAGCAACAGACCACTGGTTCCTCCAAGGCTGTTTGTGACATGAGGAAGGCAACAGAAACCCAGAGATCAGTTCAGTAAGAAGAGAGAAAAATATACATACTACATAATCTGGAGAGAAATAACCGTAAAGTTTGCAAGTTACTAAGGAGGCACAAACGATGTCAGTTGTGGACTTTTAAAGTATTTATCAAGTCCCTTCTTAAACCGTACCTATCTACGGTAATGCTCCTAACTGGCTAATCATACTACTTGTTCGCAGACCTTTTGAAGAATAAGTCCTTTACCTAATTCGAGGCAAAACTCTAGCCTACAAGTTTGTATCCATTATCACGAGAAATATTGGGTACATCTAACCTTAAGTTGCTAGACTGATATCATCAAAGTCTACAATAATACTGAATACCTAAATCAGGTCACCTCTTACCCTTCCCTTCCCTAAACTCAGTCCGGGAATCATCTAGGTTGCTCGCCGCTGTACCGTCTCCATCCTATCTCCGTCTATTTTCAAGTTAGGTGACCCCAACTGAATATTGTACTCAAGGTTGGTACACACCAGCGAACTATAGAGTGAAGATTGTTTCCTTAAATGCGAAAGTCCAACCTATGACTCCGTCTTTCTTTTTGTTTTTTACGTTACACCAAAGCAGTTTTCCTCATTCTATCTTTTCCAGCTCATCAGAAGTTATACCGTACGTTACACTACCGATACTATAGTTAATATGTCACTTGTGAGCCGAGTTCCTCCGTCTGCTTATCATCAGCGCTTATCAGCGAGGACACAATTCGTGCCCCGGTTTAATTTTCAATGCTGGGAGAGGAAAACATCTTACACAGTGACATTAATCAAAGATATTCAGTCAGCACGATAGAATGAGCTGGCCTACACAACGCTCGTCCATGGACACTGAAAAAGCGAAAAATGACAATGTAGCTCTTAACTGTTCTTTTCAGTAAGTCACTTGCTGAGCGGAAAATTCCCGAGGACTTGTTTGACAAGTCGTATTGAAAGTTAACTCAAGAGTAACTAAAAGTTAATATGTAATGTTACATGGATCACCTGTACAAAAAAAAAATTCTCCAACTTTACCATTACAGATATTATCTTGATCATGTCCTCATGCAAGTACATCATAGCTACAGATAAAGGTTATAATCAGAGACAGAAATTAAAAGCAAACAGGAAATCACTCAAGGTCGGTTACAGATAATTTTTAGGACGTAAAACTTGGATTTCTTTTATGGTGTTGGCAAGTGGTAGGCCCGGGTGACGCAACGCCATTTACTGAGAGACTTAATTTGGTGCGAGTACTTTCTTTAATACTTAAAGGTCATGGCGTGCAAAGGGCATTACAAGCACTCTACGCACACTGAAGTGTATAGGAAATGCAAAGTCAACAAAGTCTGATCTGTTCAATCCCACGGACATTTTGTCCCAAATACCTTCATCACTAAACATTAGGCTAATTATTTTTTTCTTAACTTGACACCATTTGGAGAGTAAAGGATAATCTGGCGAGTTATGACCTTAATACGCTGGTTAACTTGGTGAGCACGACGGCTATGAATCATATGATGGCCTGATGCTTTATCTGACCCTCAAGGGTTGGGTCAAATGCCACACCATCATGACAAAGGGTCGTACCCTCGTGCTCGTGGGTCGTGTTCAAGGACTGCATGGTCGTGCTCGATGGTCGTACCGTTCTACTAAAATGAGTAAAGCATGGGTCATTATCTAATAATAATCAGCGTAAGAGGCCATCTGATCAACACACACTGTTTATCATCATTTACTGCCACATTTACACACAGACAGACAGCCTGAAGGATGCACAGACCCTGATGTTGGGCGGGGGGACGCACCCTTCTGCGTCGCCGTGTGGGGGTCAGCAGGACCAGGGAAGGGGAGGCAACGACAGAGACAAGGCTGAGGTGGCGAGGTGCGTCTGACTTGGGAGGGCGCCGCCACAGCTGTGAGTGGCTGTGGTGGTGGCGGCGACGACGGGGCAGGGAAGTAGGTCATGACCGAGTTACGTTTCCTCCGTCACGTCGGCTCGACACCCTCGCTGGGACGGCTGTGTTGTAGCAAGACGCGCAACATCCTCACAGTGTTGCAACACTACACGCAACAACTACACTCACTCCTGATCGTCACTCTCTACGTTAACTTTTTAATCCTCTACGTGAACTTGTTAATCCTAATGTATTGTTTCATTATCAGTTTGGTCATAACATTGGGTTATTTTCGAGATACGAACTGACAGTATGAAATATACCCTACTGACTTACGAGTATTCAGTGCCTGGAACCATCTTACACCCTCCGTGTAAGTAGGCTGTAGACAGCAGCCGCCCAGGGAAGTACTACCCTCCTGGCTTCGGAGTGTTGAAGCGATGGCCGGAACCATCTCACACCCTCCGTGTCAGTAGATTGTAGACAGCAGCCGCCCCAGGGTAGTACAAACCTCCTGACTTACGAGTGTTGAGGTGATGGCCAGAACCATTTTACACCCTCCGTGTAAGTAGGTTGTAGACAGCAGCCGCCCAGGGAAGTACTTCCCTCTGACGTAGGAGTGTTGAAGTGATGCCCGGAACCATCTAACATTTCTTCCGTGTCAGGACATCTGGCCTCACTTTCCCTTACCTCCACCATACATTTATCCTCGTTATTTTTACCTCTAGCCTTTACACTGTCTTTCTCACCCGCTCTTATTCACTTCCCTTTTCTTTGCCCAAGGCCTGGCCTCACTGAGAACGTATATCCGTGACCGGAGTCTTTCATAAAAAGAAACAACAACAGCAATTTGCAAAAGAGAAGGTATCAACGAAACTGCAAGAGGAACCCTGCCAAAATAGTTTTCATAAATACGCCAAAAAGGAAAATACTAGTGTCGCCAGCTGACACCAGGAGGCCAATAAGGAAGCAAGGCTTAACTAAAGTTCCGCCAGCCGTTGCTGGCCTTGGTGGCGTGACGTCACAGTGATGCAACAACAGGATTGGTCCACCTGATCGATACCGGACTGTTTGTCTCCTCCTCCAGCGCCTTGTTGCTAGGCTCCTGCCTCGCGGGCGCGCCTTGCCGCAGTCTCCTGCAGCGTTGTTGCTGGGTCCCCGAGGACACGGGCGGAACCTCTGGGGATGAGGGATCTCCGGGGATTCGGAGCCTCTGTGAACAAGGGATTTCTGGAAATACACGACAAAATCTGAAGACACAGGGTGAGAGAGTGATGGCATTCTGCATTACCGGGCGTGGAGTACACTGTGTATGTGTAAGAGGTTTAGCCAGTGTTTTGGATGATAGGGCGCGCGGCGAGGGAGGAAGCAGGGTACATAATTATAGAAGAGCAAAGGTTTCGGATGCCATAAGAGGCATGAAGGTGGCCCTAAATTGACGAGTGTTTTAAAGTTTCTACGTCTTAAAGAATCTTGTGAACATGAAAATTTCCCTAACATAAATCGGTGTTCCTTTATTGATGGTGTTTGTTATAACTTACACAGTGAATTCTGAATCATTTCCTATTTTCCATATTTTTCTCTTCGAGAATTAAACAAACAATGTGGGAATTATGGTGGGGTGCTTATACAGAACCCGCACTTGTCTCCGAATTATGGTATTTCAGTAAACCCCGCATTCTTTTTTTTTATATGGCGGTTAAACAAACGCCGTAACCTAACCTAACCTACCGTCCTCAGGCTTAGTTCAAACAACACTTCAAAACCAACTCGACTCTACCCTAAACTATTCTAATCTTACGTCTTTATTATAACCTATCCTAACCTAAACCTATTCAACTATAACCTAACCCAAACTATTCTAAACCTACCTTACACTAAACTAAACCAATCTAAACTTTCTATGACCTAACCTAAACAATTCTTTAACCTAACCTAACCTAAACTATTCTACTCTAACCTCACCTATTCTGTACCTCTTCAATTCTAACCTACCCTAACTCATTCTAAACCTACTCGACTCTAGCCTAACCTTTTCTGAACCTAGTTACTCTAGCCTAACCCTTTCTAAACTATTATATCTAACTTAACCTAATATGACAAAGTGGCAACGGTAATGGCAAAAATATGTACACACACAACACACGAAGTACACTTTGTTACATATGAACATATCTAAACAAGGACCAAATATAACAGTAGTGATGTGTGTTGCGTAGTGACACAATAAGCCACAACCGAGAGCAATAAGAGGTCAATCTATTATGATCGTTCAGGAGATGGTATTTCACTGTTGAGATATATTGAAATATTGTGGGTGATGATCCTAGGCGTCAGAGGGAGGTGACACAACTGACGCCATTCGGAGGCATAGGGGTGCTGGTGTAGAGCAGGGGGTGTTGGTGCAGAGCAGGGAGTTCTGATGGAGAGCAGGGGGTGCTAGTGTGGAGCAGGAGGTGCTGGTGTTGAGCAGAGGGTGCTGGTGTAGACTGTAAAGCAGGGGGTTACTCGAGCCTCACCCGCAGCAGCATCCTTGCCGAACCCTCTGGCTCCCGCTTCACATGGTTGTGTCTAATACAATGGTCTGGTTGTGCTTTACTGATGCTGTTGTAACGAGTGAAACAATTCCGACTTGCAAGAACACATTGCAGAGAGGAAAGGATCCAACAACTACATTGCATCGTGAATTTCTTGACTTCTTTCTCCCGATTTTTGCTGAAGTGAAGAAACATGTATGACTTCCCAAACATACACACTTCATACATCTTTCTCAAGCTGCTACATAACACTTCTGGAGTGCTATCTGAGAGACGACTGTCGTAATAATCATGTTCTTTGGGCAATTAATCCTCGTGATCCACACAATCTCAGAGCGCTAACCACAATGTATCTGGGTAATGCAGTTCAAATGACATTGTCAAACCGCGTGTTCAGTTACACCACAAGATGTCCTCCAGCAGTTGAGGTTAAAGATGCATCATGGATTCATACGCTGAGGAACCAGTTCAAATTTCGAGACGGTTTCCCTTACACAACTGAGATTTGTGAGTATTAGGCTCGCACGTTGCACAAGAATAACGCATTTCTACATCGAGTTCCCTCATAGCCAATTTTACTTCTCTTGCACATGGAAATTCTTCGGAATGTGCACACCACTATATTGACTGCTATTTCACTCATGACCCTATGGTCCTTATATTCAGTGTTTGTTATATCGTAGTCATCATATCCAGTCTTTATTTTATCTTGTGGTCTTTATACCCAACTGTTTGTCATATTCAGTAGTTCTTGTGTCCAGTGTTTATTATTCTATCCAGCATTTGTTATAATCTTAGTTCCTTATACGAAGTTCACTCTACATGTTGAAAAAGGAAATAAAACCATAATATGGTACGTTAAGTCGCGAAGCAAAGTACAAACAATGACCAGAGAGAGTGGACCAGACCTCGGATTATAAACGACCGACCTGGAGCAGACGAGTTCTGGCTGACAGCAGATAATGCGACTCCTGTGGAGGTGCTGACTCTCACCTTACTTTACGGTGACAGTTGTGGCTTCCGTCAACCATCTCTGTGGCCATACAGGTCGGCTCTCTCTCTCTCTCTCTCTCTCTCTCTCTCTCTCTCTCTCTCTCTCTCTCTCTCTCTCTCTCTCTCTCGCAAGACGCCAGGGATGGACTGGATCAAACTAGCTCCGGCGGTAGCTGGGCGTGGAGACAGACAGCTTCCACCTATGGTTAATGCAGGGGGTGGGGCAGGACTGATGAGACCGTAACGTGTCTCACCCCGGTTTGATGTGACCCC
>JAUUDZ010463868.1:0-12097 GCA_032361705.1 Panulirus versicolor | reverse complement strand
GAGGAGAGAGAGAGAGAGAGAGAGAGAGAGAGAGAGAGAGAGAGAGAGAGAGAGAGAGAGAGAAACGGTAGGTGGAATAGGACAAGTGGCGAAAGAACAACAAGTTACAACAGTAGATGGGAATTGGGTACAAAGATGCCTGTGGTGGGAGGTGAAATATGGCAAGTGACGAAAAAAAAGGAGGAATGTTATTAGCAAATAAACGAGGAAAAGGAAACAGAAAGAACTGTAAATATAACCGAGTCATGGCTGCTCAGGAGAATGATGCAATAAGATCAATAGGCGATAAAGATGAAAAACGAGAGTAAAAGGATTATGCAAGAATGAAAGGGAAAGACCACAGAATGGAGAGAAAAGGTAAAAGACGGTAGATAAGAGGGAGGAGGAGGAGAAAAGAGGGTTGGTGAGAGGGAGATGGAAGGCAAGGGGTAAGTGAGCTGGACAGGAGGGAGGAAGGCTGGCTGGCTGGCTCTGGCTTGTAACTAATGGCACAACACTAGAGGAGGACGTGTGTGATTTACACCTGTCGTGGCCAACATCACCTGCCCGCTGTACTCCACACATTACAAGCAATTACCTGCCCAACACTGCACACCCTCACTCGTTAACCACCGCCACGCTCGTTAAGCATTGTCGTCCTCGTTCATTTTGATCCATTCTTACTACGTGTCCCTAGCATGGTTGAAGCCAACAGGCCTCGTCCCATTTGGGACGGGAGAATGATCCTTATCCCTGAGGAGTTTTGAGGTGGGTTTTTGGATGGTATGCCGTACGGGGTAAGGATTTTGTGAAATATCGGTCAGGAATGATTTACGTTTGGGTGATTTTCATTCTCATGATACATTACTGGCAATATATAGCGTCACAAGTATATAACGTAATATTTCAGTCACTCTTATGGCCCACACACGCAACGCGGTGATTTGAAGTGGGTACCTATTGGCATTTGCCTTCAGTGTATATATATATATATATATATATATATATATATATATATATATATTCCGACTCCTGTTGCAAGTGGCTTCGACACGAATGAGAAGTCACGTAAGGAAAGCTGTATCAACGTCAGTAGACGGGAAAAAAATGTCGTGTGGAGTCCTACTTGCTCAAAAGGAGTCCATAGCTCCTCTGTAGAGTCCAGCCTTGAAGTTCCAGTAGCCTCACAAATTGAATATATCGTGATAGGTTGGGTGGGGTCAATTTAAGTTAGATTAATTAAGGTGCTCCATCATGGAGTAGGTTAGCTGAGGTTGCGTTTGCGCCCAGATCCCAAAGATGGGACAAGGTGTGGGGTTAGGTTCCCCAAACAGTGTTGCTTCAGTTTCAGAACCTCTTCATGTTCTCACTCGGTGCAGAACGCCACCAGATTTATGGACGATACATTACAAAAGCCTTTCGGGATTTCGACTAAACGTTTCTTTAAGGTTATTTTGTTCACTTGGGGAACTTATTGTTTCGCTAGAAGACGTAACTTTTCTTTTTCTCAGTCCTCAGCCCACGCCACTGAGGAGACATAGTATGTACCGCTTTGTCTACCTTTTCGACATTTGTCTACTCGACGTCTGTTTGTGTAGACATCTGTCTGGTCGACATCTGGTCACCGTGTGTCTGTTTGAAGTTCGCTTTTGCGTTATTACACACATGATGAAACCTCAAGTTGTGTGTCAATATATTCAGATCGCAGAAGCGTTGATGTGGACGAGTGCAAACCTCGAGTTAGGGGATGAAGTGGATAAGCGCGTGCTTGAGGTGGATCACTGCGCTTATTTGTGGTGGATTAGCTCTTGTTTGATGTGTTTTCAGGGAATCGGCACGTTTTCGAGTTGGATAAGTCAAAGGTGGATCAACGCGTGCTTGAAGTGGATCACTGCATGTGCGAGGTGGTTCAGCTCGTGCTGGGGCTGGATCAGCGAATGGTTCAAGGTGGATCATCGCGTAATATGCGAAAATTGTTCTTTTTAGCGTGTTTCTACGCTGTTATTAGCGAAACTTTTATTTTTCATTTGTGACAGGAGTGGTCTTAAAACTTCGTAAAAAGGAATACATTAGGCCTGCGTGTGGTTAGTGGGAAAAGGAGTCGTATGTGGGATGATGATGGACTTGGTCTGTTCATGGCGGAGGCTAGAGAAATAACACACTCTTCCATCTTCTTTGCTCTGAAATATCTTTCATGGGTAAACTGACTTTAATACATTTGTGTGTGTGTGTGTGTGTGTGTGTGTGTGTGTGTGTGTTGGTAAGGAATAAGGCATTTGCCCAAGGTCTTGCGAGCGTTATATTCCTTCTGCCTTGACACTTTCAAGCCGTCGACTGACAAGGCCTTTCGTGTTCAGATTGACACCTGTCATCTTGTGTTGTTGGTTCACTCCCCCGTCGCTGTCCAAACCTGTTTTGGTTTTGCATCGTTGTATTCTGTTGCAACAGATGTTTGGCCCACTAGTGCCCGTTATTCTAGGCCCTCAGCACTTGCAGCCGGTCGTAGGCCCTCGTCACTTAAGGCCAGTCGTAGGCCCCTAGCACTTAAGGCCGCTCGTAGGCCGCCAGCACTTAAGGCTGCTCGTAGGCCCCCAACACTTAAGGCAGCTCGTAGACCCCCAGCACTTAAGGCTGCTCCTAGGCCCCCAGCATTTAAGGCCGCTCGTAGGGCCCCAGCACTTAAGGCTGCTTGTAGGCCCCTAGCACTTAAGGCTGCTCGTAGGCCCCAGCACTTAAGGCCACTCGCAGCCCCCCAAGCACTTTAGGCCACTCGTAGGCCCTGGTCCCTTAAGGCCACTCGTACACTGTAGCACCACTTCTTTTAACCTCATGGTAGTGAAGTTAGGAGCGCTTCAACACACGCCATTTAAGTGATCGACGTTTTATGTAATAGGGCCTCTGTCCGTCACTTCGGGATTTATCTGTCGTTTGTCCACTTTACCAGCACGCGGCACACTTGAGAACTTTTCTCCGCAGTATTGTGCTTGTTGTCAGCACTCGGGCATTGAGATTATCTTTCCTCTGCTCCTGTCCAACACTAGAGGAGTTGTGTCCTTATCTTACATGGTGCATTTCTTGCCAGCACTTACCAGTTGAGATTCGATTCCTTTATGTCATGACACTTTTCTCAGACACTGAGTACTTGAGTCGGTTTACCCCTATGTCATGGACACTTTTGCAGGCGGCTGTTACAAGGAAGTCGATGGCACTTTCACATCCCTATTTGAAATTTTATCCTTCAACGACAGAAAGTATAACCACTGTGTCATCACTAATGTGATTGGTCAGTTCTTCCCAAGCTTCGAGGCAGTAATCGTTATGAGGTAAGCATGTTTTCAGATCCAGGTCTGAGGTGGAGTGGTCTGTCTTTTCTTTTAATTTCATTATTTTTTTTTTCTATGCCTTTACCAAGAAGCTAGTGGACGGCATGTTGCTTCGTAGCTCCTGTACGTCCTTAAGTGTCCGTCGTCCGTGTGTGTGTGAGTGTGTGTGTGTGTGTGTATGTGTGTGTTCGTCCCGACTGATGGAATGTAGTTCGTAGTGTCATCTCTGTCACCGTTGCCAGTGTAAGTACCTAGACAAACTATGAGGGTTTGTTCCCCTTATCATTTCGAGGTGTGCTTGTATCACCCTCGTCACCGCAGATGTTTATTTTCACAAATTGTTGAACTCTGTTGTGTCTATGCCCCGCTAACACACGTAACGCGTGTAGGATGTTAGGTCGTCAACTCAGTGTCTGCCTGTGTATGTGACTGTGTCTGCTTTTGAGCATATTCTTCTTAGCACATTAACCGAGAACAATGTATGACAGATGCTTCATACTTAAGCCACAGTTGCCCCCTTTACAGATGAGGTACTGATTAGATTATGGATCATCTACTTGTACAAACTCACATATTGTTTAAGAATATAGATTTTTTTCTCCAAGTGCTGTGGGATGCAAATTTTTACAAATTGAGAACATTATTTTATTTCGTATATTTAACGTAGGGTGGGACACGACCTTCTCATTCCGCTATCTGTCTATGTATTGTGTATAGTGTTTATCCTCTGTTATCAGCTCCACCCTCACTGCCGAGACCCCGTCGTGTTCCCTATCGTCATCACCATCGTCGCTGCCTCCATCATCATCACCTCCACCACTACCGAGGCAGCGATCACCATCTTTACTGCCGCCACCGCCAATTGTATCCACAGTATCAGTCTCATCATCGTTCTTATCGTTATCGTTATCGCTACTGTAACTGCTATCTCGACTCGTCCATTATCCCCCACCTCCACTTTCATCGTCAACCTTCACCATCTTCTGCCATGTTCCTACTCCTCGAGTCAACACTGCTTTTCCTGATTACAATATTGTATTTAGATCTCACGATTTTTTTTCTTCATTCCAACATGTTCGCCGCTCTAATACCCCCACTAGTGGTGCAGTTGGCAGGTGTGTTTCCTGGTCTCCTGCAGCAGGTGAGGCCCCACCTGTGAGGGGATCGCATCCGCTGAGAGAATGTCTGTTAAAGGACACAGCCTCATCTTCTTTGCTTAAGCTCAAGTTTGATATTCACGATGAATTCTGATTTTCCTACGTGGATCTTTTCCTCGCATCTCTATCATCGCAGATTTATCTTTGAGTCCTTCGAGGTATTGTCATCATCATCATCCGTCCTCCAACAACCCCTCTTGGTACTCTGGTTCTTTCATAGCGTTGTGGCTTCGCTCTGTGCCCTCCGCCTACTACTAAACCCTTAACCATCTGTAGCCACCCGTCCGACACCCTCTGTGCCACCTAGCCACCTGGAGTTCCCTCGGTGAGTGCCAAAACACACACTTGCATCAGTGTGACTTATTCTGATAAGTCGATGAGAGAGAGGAGCGAGGAGCGATCATGCCAATTAACTGCAATAACTTAAGGGCCCATTTAAATACGCATCTGTCACGTAGCTGGCGTGTAATTTCCCATCAAATCGAACAGTGAGTGTGTTGGTTGTCTGGTTCATCTCCCTAAGACCCTCCTGTCGTAGGGCTGACGAAGTGGAGTGTTTGTTTACCCTCAGCGCGGGAGGTCGGGAGCAGACGGGAAAGACAAGACGAAGGCGCTACAGGCGACTCACGTGGGCGTTTGACGATGCATGAAAGGGGGATTAGATTCTGCTTGAGCACTCCAAAGGGTGCATTCAGCGATAGGCAAAGGGGTATCGAATTCTGCTTGAGTATGCAAAGAGTAGCGTCCTGTGTGTTGACGCTCTCAGGGGGGCCGCCATCAGTGTCACGCCCCTGGGGATCACCTCACCTCTCATCACCTGCTCATTACTCCTCCCGAGGAGCTCTCCAAGTCTCATCAAGGGATTGGGACGCACATGAATCATGGCCAACGTCCACGACGGACCTTACACCAAATTTTTGCATCGAAAAAATTTGATACTACAAACGAAGGGAGTGTCTTACGGATCTGGGCGGGTGAAGCATCGAGAAACAGATCAACATACACCGTGAGACGCAAGATGATGACCTCATCTTCTCATATGGTTTGCGAAACGCCGTCAGGGCAGGTCAGTCACGTCCCCTGATACATACACACACTAACTCTATACATGACAGCTCTGGTGAAGGCTGCCAAATCTGCCATAACTCGTAAACCTTAACGGCTCGATTAGTGTGTTTGGGGTCATACATCGGCCAACATCACTGGCTGTGTAAACAAGTTACTTAGGAATGATTACGGTATGTATTGGCTCAACGCACATTAGAGCAAGTGGTAATGCTAGATAATGCTTAGTGATATAGGAAGGAGGTGAGACTTCGAAATTACACAGGGCGTATTTCCATGTAATACTTCAACGAAGTCTGGAGAAAGTACTATTGGGAATATCTTAATTATTATCTGTCTCTTAAATGGTCATTAGTCCCGTGGTTAAACAGTTCTCTGTAACGAGATAAACAGTTCCTATGAGCAGAGGTCCAAATAAGACACACGAAAGCTCCCCAAAATAGACTGTCATGTCCCAGGAATGGACAAGTGATTCCCATAAAGACGACAAACACACAGGTCCTAGAAAATAGACAGACAGTTCCATCATATGCCTGCAGTCTGTTGCCGGTCCCAAGAAATAGATAAAGACACTCCGAAAAAGAAAGACATACACAAAAGTCCCGAAAGACACAAAGATCCCAGGAGCATCCTCACCCCCACCTTAACCACCAAAACACCCACCCACCTCCTCTGGCAAGGACACTCCCGGAAGCTGGCCTCGGCCCGTCTTCTCGACCTACTAATGAGATTTCAGTGCCTCGTTTGGGTGGTTTATACGAGCCCGGGACAAGCCAGGCGAGCATCTGCCCTTCCATTTGTGTAGCGCTTGTTAATGTGCTGTTGCGACGTCGTCAAGAGCCCGAGGGGAAAAAGTACAGAGGTGCGGGGAAGTGGTCTAGCAGAACAGGGAGTCGGGCTGCTGACGGAGGCCGTGAAGAAGTGAGGCGACGCATCCGAGGCGGTGACGATCCCCCACCCCCCTACCCCTTCTTGTTTTGAAACATTGATACGAAACATTTCATCACACAGAATAATTCGGGTCCTCTCTGTTTGTTATCATAATACCACAAATAGAACAGGCCACTTTCGCAGCTGGATGCAAATTAGTCATGTTCATTAAAGATAACGTACAAGTTTCAAAGTTATAAATATCAAATTCGTCGCGGTAAAAACAGAAGACCCTGGGTAATATGTAGCCACATTCTGAGAAAGAAAACATTTATTTCATGCCTTGCGAATTCTGGGAGAGGAATATTTAGTTCAGGCCTCGTCCTCAGCCTCTCTACATATGAAGAATAAATGAACTTTAAGGGCACATAGAGCGCATGGAGATCGTCATCCTTGTTAACATCTGGTCGGGTTTAGCTTTCCATGAAATATATAAAAAAAAAAAAGAAGAATAAGATGCGGAACTCAGCAACGCACTAGCGGGATGATCATCTGGAGAAACATATTACGTTCGCAGAAATGGTGCCATCTTAATAACTTGTTGTAAACCTCTAATTTGCTCAGGTTCCACGCAGACATGTGGCGACGTTCCCAGGGGTTTTGATGGAGGGAGGACATTCGCCGACGCTGTGACTCCCTCAGATGACAGAGTGTCCGGCTCAGCCCATACCATGTCCGCTAATCCTGTGTCAACCTCGCCCGACACCGAGAAACGAACCGCAGTCTGTGAATTATGAGGACACAGGAGGAGCAGACCAACGGTGACCCTGCCAGAATATCAAGGAGAGGGGATTGACTAGGTGGGATTCACGGTATACAAAGACGAATTGTTTTTAGGATTTCGCGCCATGAGATCTAACATTATGACGATATTACGTCACCTAAAATAAACGTAATTATCGTAGAAAATGGCACGTCTAGCCTACTATCGTTTCAGTACTGTGATGATATTACTTTTAGAAAACGGCACAGGGCATGTCGTATGACTTTTGAGTCCATAATTTGGCGATAATGAATGCAGTACTTGATTTGATTTGTGCCAGTATCCCCGGGCAAATTCATTGTGCACCCCATACTCATCCTGCGAGTGGTAGCGCTAAAGGACGACAGAGGTTCACAAAGGCCAGACCTCAGTGGGGTAAGACTGCGTAGCACTCTTGTGCTATTTCCTGGCAAAATCCTCATTATGTAAATTACACATAAAGTATGTATTCCTTATGTTTATACTTACGCGTAGACGGGCAAAACAACACACACACACACACACACACACACACACACACACACACACACACACACACACACACACACACACAAAACGAATGATAAGTCACGTATGGTGAAGTTGCGTCATTATCAGTGGACGGAAAGATCAGTCTCGTCGAGGACATCTCGCTTCAAAGGAGTCCATCATTTCCCTGCTACTGCGTGAAGCGCAGCCTTGAAGTTGCAGAAGCCCTAAAACGAAGAGAATGTATATATATTCTCTTCTTTACAAGTGGATTTTTAGTTTGGCACAGGTGCAAGAAGCTGCGGGGGCTCGACATGTGAAAGTCCAGCGTTCGTTCCAACGCAGGTTGACTCCAGATACCGTCTGCACGTCGCGTCTTATATATCTCAAAAACTTGCAAAAAAAAGAAAAAAAAAAGAGCCTATGTGATTATCTTAATTCTATCTTCTGAAGTTTATAGGTATTCATTCCTTATAGCAAGATGGAATAAGCATAATTCAGTCAGGATGAAATAAGCATAACTGCACTGAATATTGAGTAGATAGAAATATATACAAACAGGTTGATATGCATACTGTATATAGAATTCCATTATGCATTATTTCACATGCTATAGAAAGGATTTTTTTTTCAGCCTCAAGTCTTAATGTCCCAGTGACTGTGGCTCCAACTGTCTCACTTGGTGACCTGATAATTCAGAGGATTCAGTCACAAACAGGAATTCTCAAAGGCGACAGATTACAACCATGAGGACCACAGCTGCTGCGTCTGCTGCTGTTACGGGAGCAGACTGTTACGTCACGGTCGTGCTGTTACTGCTGTTGCTGTTACGGGAGCAGAGTGTTACGTCACGACTATGCTGCTGCTACGGGAGCAGAGTGTTACGTCACGACCACGATGCTGCTGCCGCTGTTACAGCTTCTGGTGATGCAGACGTCACTGTTTTTTCTACACATTAGTGTCTACAGCTGAGGCAGTGTGTCGCAGAGTGAGGGACCAGCCATCTGGATGTGTCTGAGGCGAGGGTAAGTGTGAGGCGAGGGTAAGCAAGAGGAAAGGTACAACCTAATGGTACGGCTATGAATGAGGAAAGGCAGTGTTTAAGGTAAGACAGGTTAAGTGTGAAGCAAGACAGAATATAAGGTAAGGTTGAATATGAGGAAAAGTTGTGTGTAAGGTAAGGTTAACTATGAAGTAAGATTATCTATAAGAAATTATACTGTATCAGTGTATAAGGTTGGTTAAGTTAAGAGTGAGGAAAGGCAGTGTGTGAAGTTAAGTTAAATTTAGCAAAGCCGGTGTGTAAGGTTGCGTAAGTATGAGGAAAAGTAGTGTGTAACCGTAAGGTTAAGTGTGAAGCAAAGCTGTACATGAGGAAAGATAATGTGAAAGATAACTATTAAGTGTTAATTGTCAGTTAAGGGAGGGGTAAAATATAAGAAAAGGTCAAGTATGAGGCAAGGTTATAAGTGTGAGAGAAGGATCAGGATGAGTAAGGCAAAGCTCTTGGGATATGAATAAGTATAACCCAAGGATGAGTATAAGACGAGAACGTGGGATATAGACCTTATGCGTTCAGTACCCAAGCCTAATACTCGACAACATGAACAACATGGGACGCTACAACATGAACAGCATGGGACGCTACAACATGAACAACATGGGACGCTACAACATGAACAGCATGGAACACCATAACATGAACATCATGAGAATCAAACCGTCTATAAAGACGACCTGATAAATTCCGTCCGTGGCTTCAAGTGTGACATCACTGCGGATGCTGACGCCTCTGCAGTACTTAGCGTGAAAGTCTACTTTGAGGGATGCGAAGCCGTGCGTTATGGGAGGGAGGGAGGGAGGGAGGGAGGTCAGAGTCTGGTGGCGTATTGTTGGGAATTACGTGACGCTCTGTGTGGCGGGACCCCCAAAAAAGCTGGCTCACTGTCTCGGGGGAATTCCGCCAAGGCGCGCGGTGATTGGCGGAAAATCTTGATAAAGCGCGCCAAAATGAGCGTGTAACTGCGGGAGAATGGCGCCAGCGGTCCCTCGTGCGGCCAATGAAGAGCTCACGGCTCGTTACGTCACGACTCCTGGCGGTCATTGGTTTGGCGAGAGACGGGAAAGTTGGCAGTCCCCGGGTCGAGGTTTTGGAAGAAAAAGTGGGTGTATTTGGCGCAAAGCTCGGAGGCTAAGACGGTTCCTCCCCGCGACACAAATTGCCACGCGCGTGGGGCGGTCCACGCCACACAAAAAGGCCTGAATAGAGGGCGGTGCGCGGGCGGGCGGGCGGGCGTCAACGTCCCACGCCTCTTTGTTCCCCGGTATTGTTCGCTTTCCTATTTCCAGAAAAGAAGGCGGGGGTGTGTGTGTGAATGTGAGGGAGTGAGGTGTTCCGCCGGGAACCATAAGTCAGCGGAGGATTGTGCGTCGCTAAATGTCTGATAAACATGGCAATTAACGGAGAGAGGGAGACAGAGGTGTGTCACACGCCCTTCCTCCCGCTGACGAGGCTCGAGGGTGGCTACGGGTGCCGTCTTGCGTGAAATATAGCGACAATTTGGCACGGAGGAGGCGACGCCATCACCTCCTTCCGCGGTTTGTTAGAATGCACAAGAGACGTCTTTTGTTCGCCTCCATCCTCTGTGAAAGTCACACACGACACTTAAGATCCAACTTCTCTTCTTTCTCTTTTGAAGAATAATCACCGAGCTGGAGCCATTCCTCATCGCTGTCTGCCTGATTAAGATCGACGCGCGGGTAAGGATCTTCCAGCAAACTTCTTAGCCAAGCTGGATATATCACTCGCAGATGCCACGGCCAACAGAATTTGTGGAATCCTACTTTGGGGAGGGGGGGCGGGCGTCTTGTGAAGGCAAGGGAGGATCTTAAATGCAGCGCTTGGCTTGGCTACGGATATCTAATTCATCAATATATATATATATATATATATATATATATATATATATATATTTTTTTTTGTCGGGAAACTTTCTGATTTATCAGATGTAAGAACGCTTGCTTGCCTGATTCGTCATATTCCTGAGATAAGCTCTTATCTTCATGATTGTTCCTCGTCAAAGCTGTACTTAATATCATTCCTGAAGCATGTAAGCTTCGTCGTTGTTGAACGGCACTCTTCCCATCCCTCGTTATGTCTGGTTCAGAGTCTGTTCCTCATCAATCTTCGGCGGAGCACTTTGAATAATAATAACAATCATCCTTGAACAAACCTCTCTCTCTCTCTCTCTCGCTCTCATCGTTTTTCTTGCGCAAATCTCTGCCAATCACAACGGAGAGTGTTAGCGGAGGATGTCTCTAAGGCCACTGATAAGCAGCTGACGGGGGAAGAGGCGAACCACACCGTGGAGACCTTTATTTTTAGGGCCTGTTTTGGGAGGGCCACGTCCCGGGTGTCCATTTTCCCTCATGATAAATGGATTCGAGGACTTTGAGTGAACGCTTATACGCCGGCGGGAGCCAAGTTCTGGCGGAGGTTGGCTGGCTGTTTGACAGTGACGACATTCACAGTACTAACTCAAGGGGAACGAACGGCTTACTGCCGTGTGGGGTTCCTGGTGGAGACTCTTGTTCCTGTTTGAGGTTCCTGGAGGAGACCGTTGCTCCAGCATGATGTTCCTGTTGACTGTCGCTTCTGTTTAGAGGTTCGTGATGGTGACTGTTGTCTTCGCATGATGTTATGGGTTATGCGTTCTGTTAGATACTGTTGTTCCTTTATGAGGTCGCTGGTCGTAACTGTTCATTTTCGATGATTTTTAATTCTTTTTGTTTTGCGCTGCTGCTCCGCTGAACGTATATATATATATATATATATATATATATCCTCTGATGACTATGAATTATAAGGCAGCTGATTACGATAAAATCTGCGTGAGTTGCTGACCATTGGATATAAGGGAGTTGATGAGAATCACTCTTCAAGCAGAAGGAACAGTTACCATCGCTCGAGATAAGGTTATGTTCCTCTTCTTATTATGATCATTATCCTTTACCTCTTCTTATCATTGCGATATTAAGAGTTGTATTACGATTCCGCCGAACCTGAGTCTCATGGGCTAGCGAGCAGCAGGAAAGTGGGGAGAGACGGGGGGTAAGAAGGATGATAGTAAGAGTTTTCACTGCTTGGTTTAATGAATAACAGCGGGCGGGGAGAGGTGTATATGATGCGGTAGCCATCGGTGGCTACAGGGCAAGGGGGAGCGAGAGCACCCACGCACACTCGACCCAAGCAAGGCAGGCTGGATAGGAGGGGCGCCCAAGGTTGGCCAGGACAGGAGAGGAGTCCACACGGGCCTGGATAGGAGGGGCGTCTAAACGGGTTTTGGACGGGAGAGGTGTCCGAACGGGCTAAGACAGAGAGGAACGTCCAAGTGGGCTTGGATAGGAGGGGC
>JAUUDZ010463857.1:0-12097 GCA_032361705.1 Panulirus versicolor | reverse complement strand
CCCCCCCCCCGGGCATTGCTTTTGGTCAAACTTTCATCTCATTCTCTCCATATGTCCAAGCCATTTTAACACACCCGCTCTCTCAACCACGCTTCCGCTTCCTCAACCACACTCTTTTTATTTCCACACATCTCTCTTCCCCTTTCATTCTTTAGACGATTAAACCCCCTCACACCAGATATTGTTCTCAAGCATGTCAATACCAACACATTCACCTTCCTCTGTACAGCCTTATCTACAGCTTATGCCTTGCTTCCGTATAATATTGATGGGACTACTATTCCTTCAAACATACCCATATTTGTCCTCGCAGATAACGTTATCTCTCAACTCATTCCCCAGTGTTCCTAAAACATTTGCCCCCTCCCACACCCTGACTCACTTTTGCTTCCATGGTTCCATGCCCGACCAGTCCACTCCCAAATATCTAAAATACTCCACTTCCTCCAATTTTTCTCCATTCAAACTCACACTCCAACTACCTTGTCTCTCAACCCTGCTGAACCTACTAACTTTCTCCTTGCACAACTTTTCCAAACTCAGTCACCAACTATCCAAGGCCTTCTTATCCCCCACAAACAGCACACTGTCTCATCTGTCCAAGACTCGCATTTATCTGCCTCATTACCCGATCCATAAACAAATTGAACAATCTTGATGAATTCACACACACCTGCTGCAGAGCAACTTTCACTTGGAACCATTTACTCTCCTCCATTCAAACACCCTACACCCTTGATAAAAACTTCTCACTGTTACTAGTAGCTGTTCTACTGCATGGTATATTCTTAAGACCTTCCGCATAGCATATCTATCAACCCTATCACATGCTTTCCCCAGATTCATAAATGCCACATACAAATCCATGTTTTTCTAAGTCTTTCTGACACATTTTTGAATGTAAACACTTGATCCACACATCCTCTACCACTTCTAAAACCTAACTGCTCCTTCCCAAGTTGATGCTCTGTACATTTTTCACCCTTTCAGTCAATACCCTCGCATACAATTTACCAGATATACTGAACAAACTTATACCAATGTAGTTTGGACACTCCCCTTTATCTTTATACAATGGCACTATACACGCATTCCGCCAGTCTTCGATTACTTCACCATGATCCATACATACACTGAAAAATCCTTATAAACTAATTAGTACAACAGTCACCCCCTTTCTTAATAAATTTTACAGCAATACCATCCATTCCAGCCAAATTTCATGTTCCGCAAGGCTTTCGCCATCTCTCCTCACCAAACCACTCTCCATGACTCGCTTCACACACCATACTGAACAAAGCACTCTTGTCATCCAACGCATTTAACAATCCTTCAAAATACTCACTCTGTCTCCGCCTCACTTCATTACTACCTGTTATCACTTCCTGCTTTTGCACCCTTCACCAATGTTCCCATTAGTTCTCATATTTTGCAAATCATTTACCTTTCCAAATGTATTATTTTCCCAAAAGTTTAAGGATACTTGCTCAGCCCAAATCTTATTTACCCTCATTATCAACCCCTGCATTATCCTCTTGACCTCCTGCCACTTTCTCTTATATATATCTCAGTCAATTGCATTCCAGCCTTTCCTGTAAGTACCACCCAAATGCCTGTTTTCTCTTTCATGAGCAACTTTACTTTTTCATCTCACTACTCATGATTTCTAAGCTGCACATCTCCCACCTTTTGTATGCCATGTGGTTGGTTGAAGCCTTCCAGGATATGCTTTGCAAGGTTTATGCTGTGGTAGTGGAGTAACGGGGTCTATAGCCATGCTATGTGGGTGAGAAGGGAACAGCTTCCTCGACTCTATTGTGGATTACTATTTTGGAGGTTGGATATTGATAACAGTAGTGGTAAGAGAAAGGGGAATAGAGTGGCTTGGAGGATTTCGGGACCAACACCATTTCAGCAAATTTCGGGACATTTGTGATTTGTGAATCTGTTGTGCTGACAGGTTGGTATTTGTGAGTACTTGGCCTCAACTGCATTGCGAATGTCATAGGGAATGTGGGGTTGACGAGCAGTTGGAATTTTTTTTTTATCTAGCAATTGAAAAGCTGAAGAGCACTTAAATTTCATTTTTGTCAATGTGTATTCTACCATCCTCTGGCAACCACTTCAAATATAAATAATATTTGCTAAGTCAATAGTTTGTCACTGAATTGATATGTTTAGGAAAAACATAAAAAAAAACACATGAAAATGGATTGATACCAAATTTACATATTTTAATTTGAAAATATAACCAGTTGCTCCTACCAAATGAACAAAATAAAATGCTACTGTACTGTAACTGTTTAATAGGTTTGTGATAGTCTTGTATAGCCACATTAAAATTTTATACAAATCTGTCCACAGTTAACAAACTGATCATTTATCATCATATTCCACAGGGTGTTGTAGTAGTAGTAGTAGTAATGACAGTTGCCTCAAACCTATAGCAAGCACATTACATCCACAATGAAGTGTGAACATACTTCATATGAAAGTGTCTTATTCTCACAGTAGCTTATAGCCTTGTGAGGGAGGAGTGTATTGTGAGCCTCTACACATTCCGCTCTTCTTAAATTTTAACTTTAATTAAAAACTTCATATAATTCACCTAAATTTTAATGATCAGTATATCTTTAGCGGCTTCAGCAGTTATTACTGGTCTGGCAAAAACTGTATAACAGAAGTGCTTGCTATGGGGCTGAGTCTAATGAGTCACTGAACAGGATTATTTCTTTTCCATCAGTAATAATATGAAAGAGGTGGAAAGATGAATAAGCTAAATCATACTTTATATGAATCTCAGATGTATCAGTAACAATGCAATAAACTCTCCACCAGGATCTCTTTTACTGAAAATAAGATACATGAAAATTGTTGGACTTGGTATAATGAACAGCCCCAGCCTCAGGGTGCTGTTGATGTGAGAGGGAACAGGTGAAGCTCAAAGAGGCAGTAAACAGCCAAATACATGACACTAAACATCAGGTGGGATGTTGCCTGCCACCACTGCCATCACCAATCAAAATACTGACCCAGCTTACACTTAAGTTGTAGTTTGGTTATGTTATGAATAGCATATTAGTGTTGTAGGAGTATAATCATGTAATTATCTGATAACATCACAATCCTACGCTGCAGTGATATTATGTATAATTCACCTACCAATATAACAATAAAATAATGTTTTAACTGGGTCAGAATGACACTGAATAACCATGTGTTAGCACAAAAATTTACCTCCCTATCATGTTGTAAAAGTCAATTGTACAATGAAAATTACAGAACAAATGAAATTTGATAGACTTTCAGATTAAAATTTGGGCACCTGAATACTGAACATAATTCTCTTGAAGAGAAAAATAAATGTTGCATCCTCAGAAACAACATAGTTTGTAATAAGAACCATACATACAAGGTGAAGATGTGTATGGTCTTACAATTATCTTAAACACTTGAGGGCCAAATAACCCGCCATCTATCTACAGGTTGAATTCAGTAGCCACAAGGCAACTGTTTTTGGAAGAAATTCATGCAATTTAAGGTGTTTCATCAAGAAATCAAAGTAGGTGTATTATAAATGTCCTTGGAATATGCATGTAGCAAAATGTTCCATCAAATGCAAAAAATCTGTGTTAAATTTAGTTATAAACCTGTACAGTTGGGAGCATGTCTCAGTAGAACAGTAAGTCACAAAGTTTTTCAGACATCCTGTGTTTATGTTAGTGGGATTATGGAACCTATGATATCTAGACATGCATATTACAGATTCTGATCTATAAGTAATCCAGGAAAAAAAAATGGAAATATGTATTTGCATTAAGTGACAGCTGACAATTAATTATACTGCAAACCTCAAAGCTATTCTCTATGATCTTTCAAGAGGTAGTGGCGCCTCTTCATACTGTATAAGTTAGGTAATAGCCAGTAACAGCCACTTGGTAGCTCTTAAGAGAAGGAGGATTTGCTTTCATTAAAACTTTGGCTCAAAATGCTGGTGTATTATTGTTAACAATCTATTTTTTAATGGTGTTAAACTGTACATAAATGTATCAACATTCAGAGTCTGTATCATCATGGCATTCCTTCACATCAGTCCCATAAATTCAGTAATTTTTTCAGATTTAAACCAAAACTTTACTCCACATTATTTCATATTTTAGCTCTAAAACTCCCAGTTACACAATTATGCATCTAGTCTACTGTATGTGTTATTTACTGCAATCAAAGAGTTCTTTATATAAAGTCTGTGAAAGTACCCTAACATACTGAAAAGGTTGAAGAAAAGTTGTATAAAGGAATCTTGATTTCCTGAAAAACCAGAAGTAAGGGAACCAAAGTTATACTCCCATAATGTAACTTTACAACATTACCACACCTAAACTATGACACTGTGGCAATGTAAGACTGTTAGCTGGGAAATCTTCAGAAGATTGTATGGTTCAAAATGCTTGTTACAATGGAAAACGAAGTATAAATGAAGGGCATTTCTGTATCAACAGTCACATAATATCTTACTTCATAAATCTCTTCAACAAATACTTTTTAACATTAACAATAAACTAAAACAAATATTACTACCTAACATGACCTTCATGTAAAAACATGCATTTTTAGGTTAACTGCCATTCAAGTATTACATACTTGAAGTATTTCTATTCATACACAATTCATAATACATCATGATTACATATATGTAAAATGAAACATAATTTAACTTACTCGAAAAAATGCAAATTCTGTGATCCAAAAAGTATAAAAAGTATCAGATGGGTACTGGCTGGCAGGTGTATTCTACCATACTTTATTTTAACAACACAGCTGTATTGGATAAAAGGACCCGAATCATCAGTTATTTTGTATGTGCACCACATAAAAAAGTAAAAGACAGTTTGGCTTAAGTCCATGTACAAAGATTTTGTTACTGAAATAATCTCAAAATTTTTCTTAAGTAATTACTTTTTAATAACTTTTACAAATGTACTTTTGACTGAAAAAATACATCACTACAAAGATTTCTGGATAAGTGAGGATATTCCTAAATTACTAGCATGGTACAAACATAAGAATATAAGAGTTTTCTCAAGAACTTTATAGCAAGAAAGTGTGACTGAGGTGGAAGACTGGATGTGTGTGACGTTGATAAAGTAATAACTTAAAGATGAGACAAAGATGGCAATGTAGTCAAATCATGGTAGAAACAAACCTAATAAAAAATCTGTGGGAAATATCAATACATGATAAACATCATGAAATATATTTTTCTACAAAATGGACCTATTTATAACCCATGTAAACACTTAGGTAAGATGAACACAAGAGGGAATGTATTTTCCCTAAGTACATATATGAGTGGGGAAGGCAAGGCTGAAGGCTCATCCCAAGAAAATATGAGAGCGAGTGCCCATTGTGGAGGTGGCTGGAGGGCGGTTTTCAATACGAAGCTCCAGGTTGGCACGGGCCACCACTTTATCAAAGGTCTCAGGTGCCAACTTCTTCCTGCAGAGATGAAAATAGTAGTAAAAGTCATTCACAGATCACTTGATTACACAAATAATGCCATTTGTGCATTATTAAGTTAGCTGAATCTGTAAACTCACTGACTTCAAGTGCCTTATATGAAAGACAAAACTGTAAATTAAGTTTTAAGTTTAAGATTCATGTACTTAATATTGAAATGATTAATCTACAATGACTCTGATAAACAATAAATAAGGACTCCTAAAGAAAGTTCAGTTTCTGAGAATCTTATAACAGTCAAAGGATACTAAGTAGTAGGCAATAAACTGAAAAAATAAATGAATAATGGAAGGTATGATTGTTGACAATTAGAGAGATAGGTGGGCATAAACTTCTGTAGCAGATAAAGTTGTAAAGTGTGGTAGGGTCAGGGTCCCACCTGAGGTTCTCCCTGAGTGTGGCAGTAGTAAGGGCAGTGGAGCGGGCCCGTGCCACCTGACGCTCCCGTTCCCTTGCTACCTCCTGCGACCTCATGTCCTTGGCTTCTAAGTTCTTCTTTGCCATCTGTAGCTCAGCATCTTCCCGAGCCAGCACCCTGCACAAATTTGCAAACTTAGTGGTACTGTATATGTCCTGGTATGCAACAGACTATTCAACATTTTGCATCTCATCATACACTTATAAATTCTACAATGACAACATGCAAGTACTCATTGGATATCTGTATGTTTTTTCTTAATGTTGAAGCTTTGGACATGGAAATAAGTCTTCCTCAAGACCAGCCTTATATGATCTATGAAAACAAATGGCTAAAGTGAAAAGAAATGGAAAGAGAAAGGGAAAAGTATTCTAAGCTCAGAGGAAACAGAAAATATGCCCTTTAAAATGATGCATGTTGTAGCAGGTTAGAAAGAAAATGCAAAGTTGGAGAGCTGCAGAGGTTAGCATGTAAGAGAACATCACAATAGTTCCACTGATGCTGCTATGCAAGAACAGCTTGAACATAAACTTCATGACACAGTACTCTTACCTAGTATGTAGACACATCTTAACAAAGTACCAAACCATCATGCCAAAAGTGACTAATTTATTAACCCCTCTGGGGTCAATGATGTATGAAACTTATAGGATCCCCAACGGTTATCTATGTACACTGTAACTTTTTAATTTTCTCAACCACATTCAAAGGAAACATTAGTTCCCTTGCAGATGGGGTGGTGAGAGGTAAATGCGAGAGTTTTGGAGAGAGGGGCGAGTATGCAATCTGTGGGGATTAGAGGGCCCTGAGAAGTGAACCAGTTATTGTTTGCTGTAGATACATCACTGGTGGCAGATTCGAGTGAGAAACTGCAGAGGTTGGTGACTGAGTTTGGAAGATTGTGTGAAAGGAAAAATCTGAGAGTGAATGTGAATAAAAGCAAGGTGATTAGATTCGGCAGGGTTGAGGGACAGGTTAGTTGGGGTGTGAGTTTGAATGGAAAAAAATTGAAGGAAATGAAGTGTTTTAGATATCTGGAAACAGACATGGCAACAAGTGGGATCATGGAAGCAGAAGTGAGTCATAGGATGGGGGAGAAGGCAAAGGTTCTGGGAGCACTGAAGAATGTATGAAAAGAGAGCACATTATCTGGGAGGGCAAAAATGGGTTTGTCTGAAAGAATAGTACTCCCAACAATTTGAAATAGATGAGGCATGGTCTATATATTAGGCCAAGCAAAGGAGGGTAGATTTGTTGAAAGTGAAATGTTTGAGGACAATATGTGATATGAGGTGGTTTGATCAAGTAAGTAATGAAAGGGTAAGACAGATGTGTGGCAATAAAATGAGTGTGGGTGAAAGGGCAGAAGAGGGTGTACTGAAATGGTTCGGACATATGGAGGGAATGAGGGAGGAAAGGTTGACAAAGAGGATATATGTGTCAGAGGTGGAGAGAACTAAGAGAACAGGAAATCAAACTGGAGATGGAAGGATTTGAGTGAAAAAGATTTTGAACGATCGGGACTTGAACTTGCAGGAAGGTGAAAAGTGTGCACAGGATAAAGTGAATTGGAACAATGTGACACTGGGTTGGAGTGCTCTTGATGGACTGAACCAGGACATGTGAAGTGTTTGGGATAAATCACGGAATGGTCTGTAGGGCTTGGTTGTAGATAGACAGCTGTGGTTTCGGTGCAATACACATAACAGCTTTAGAATGGATGTGAACGGATGTGGCCTTTTTCATGTTCCTAGCGCTACCTCACAAACGTGGGAAATTGCGATCAAGTTTGAAAGAAAAAAAAGATGTGCTCTTAAGCATGCTACCCAAAGATATTGTGTGGGGTTCGATGAGAAAAACTCATCTATCATCTTTGAACATATGGGATCTTGAAGACTGATTTTAAATGATATTACATAAGACGCATTCTAAGGACAGCATGTTGTGGATCACTGGGTTTTGCTGGCATACTCTGCCTTTTGCCTAGTGTTACCGTAACGTATAAATGTCTCGTTAATGTGTTGGGTTTAAGAGTCTATAGTTATCAAATTTAGCTAATTTTCATCCATCTGTGGGAGGCATATTCTTAATACTGACTAAAATAAGTATTAATTTTAGTTTTTCAAGCAGATATCTGTTGATAAGGCATACAAATCATTTAGACATTTCAAACATACTTGTAGGAAGAACTGATAATACATAATAACCTCTCCCAGCCCCCATTAACAAATGTTATACTTTGTGTTTAGTTCTTGCAAACGGTCTTCTTTGTCTAGGTATCTCGAATATCTTACAAGTACCTGGTCTGAGAACCTACCCTCTTTTAACAGTGATGATTTCTTCAAAAGATTTTTAGGCATTAGTCAATCGTAAGACTAGACCCCTCACGACCTACT
The DNA here is from genome assembly GCA_032361705.1 of Panulirus versicolor. Taxonomy (NCBI): domain Eukaryota; kingdom Metazoa; phylum Arthropoda; class Malacostraca; order Decapoda; family Palinuridae; genus Panulirus; species Panulirus versicolor. The sequence continues at coordinate 3,766 of JAUUDZ010463857.1, read as the reverse complement.
GCAACTAGCATCAACAAAGAAGGCTCTTTATGAGCTGTAACTAACCTTAATATTTCTTGATCTGAAAAATACATTGAAAAAAAATTGCTTTTGCGAGTCATTACATCCAGGCGAATCTTGTTACATTTTGGCTAGCTGTCCTGAACTACTTTTAGTCTGTAACAGTGTCCAAGAGAGAGTATAATGTGTTATATAAGTGGCAGGGTACATACTGTTGCAGGAGTAGTTGCTGGTGTTGCGAGCGACACGTTCGGTCGGCGTGGATCCGGTTGGCGCGCGTGTGAAGGTATTGCTCCTGACGCATCTCAGCTGCAGCCATGGAATCTAGCTGCCGACGGAGGACATGGTGACGCCACTGCATCATAGAGGCCTCTAGCTGGTGGTGGAGTGCCTGCACTGCCATCGCCCGCCGCTCGCGTTCGTCCCTGCCGCCAGAAAGACACCCACTCTAATGGTAACAGCTACACATCATGTCTCAGAAATATTCCTATCATGATCGGAAAAAGTATCACAAGACCTGCCTGTACTACCTCCCTCATCATACCTTTGCCTCCTGAGCGTATCCTCCTTCACCTCATTGAGTAACTGGAGGTTCTTCTCAGCCCTGGCCAGGCGGTCCTCCATGTTCTTCCTGATGGCCTCCAATAGTGCTTCGCCCCGGGCCTCCACCTGTTCCCTCCGGGCTGCCTGTTGTTCTGCCTCCGCCCAGTTTCCTTCCTCCACACGCTGTGGACAACGCACAAGTACATGTCAGTCACTGGTTACCTCAACCAAAGTTGAACACACACAAGGCACTTTCCACACACTGCTACTCCTTACCTGCTTGGAAAGGTCATATACTGGCAATGTTGTTGACAGGTCATGTACTGGCTACTTGGCTGATGGGTCAGGTCACATACTAGTCATTTGGCAACCTGGTTGACAGTCAGGTCATTTACTGGCTGATGGTCAGGTCATATACTGTACTGTCAATCTGGCTGACAGCCAGGTCGTATACTAGCTGAGGGTTAGGTTAGGTACTGGCTGATGGTCAGATGTTCTGGCCACTTGTTGGACATCAGGAACATTTCAGTTTCAGATAAGAAACAAAAATGAGTTATGTACGAAACTGAATCAGTCCTCTGGAATTGTTTTATCAAAGTTTCTGCAGTTGATCAATTTGACCAATACACTGTTCAACAAACTTTGACTTTATGTTTTGGAAATGAAATGAGTTTCCCTTTCTGGGTAGCTGAACACGAACATGACCAAGAAAATGCTCAACTGGCCACAGTGTCCAAGAAAAAATCTTACGTTTTACATGTATTACACACTATATTGGTGACAGGGTACAACCGCTGGCTCACTTCGAGTAAATGTGACGCCTCTTAGCCTGACACTTGTATACAAGTCCTGCAGCATTCTCTTGTCACTCCCTAGCAATAGTCCGCAATCACTGCTTAACCCAACTTGCCCTGGTATCTATTCTCCACAGCTGGGATGTCTTGATGGAAACATTTGTCGTGTTCATCGCTCACCGCACCACAGTTAGTAAGAAAAATATCCTAGTCAGGATGAAGAAAACGCATCTTGAAAAACATATTGCATCCCATTTTCTAATGGAGTGGTAACAGGCTTTCCTCAAGTTCCTTATAGTTGTCAGCTTTAACATTTCCCAGAAACTTGGTTGCTAACAGACGAAAAGCATTCTATGCTCTCCTCGTCACCAAGTATGCGATCAAACTGCTCGTCTTTGAAGAGCATGCGACTCTGTGGACCGACAAAAATACCTTCCTTGATTTCCGCCTCGCTGAGCCTTGGCAATCTCTTACCGATGTACCTAAAATCTGGCCCATCGTTGTACATAGGCTTAACGATGTTCTTCATGAGGCCCATTTAATATGCTGTGTCAGCAAAAACTTGCTGGACTCCAGCAATGGTAGGTGCAGTGTTATAGTCTCTCTTGTTGGAATGGGAGGTATTTGCTCAACTGTCCCATTCATATAGGAAACAACAAAACTTCGTGTAGCCCTCCTGCAGTCCAAGCAAAACGGCATCATCCTTCAAGTTGCCACAAAGCTGCCACTGGCATTTCTTGTTGCTTGTGCAGTTCAAAAGATGCTTCATGTCATAGGATTCCTACAAGTGCACTGCCATCATGCATTAGACTTATTATCAAACTTAACTTTGAGAAGTCTATGAACTGTATTCACTCCTTAAAGAATGGAATGAAATCTTTCTGGCAAGCACGAAACACGGACAATGTAACCTTTTGATCAACGAGATTCCACTGTTGCCGTCTGGAGGCTAACATTTCTGCCTTACATATCAACAGTTCCAAATTTCTAATTCTGCGTGATCTTGTGTTGCTCACAATTTTCGTTATCCTGTTCGTCTTGCGGGTTTCTGAATGGGAAGTCCGTCACCGCGGAATATCGTGCGAAAAGCAGATGGTATATTCGGACAGCTTAAGATCACTTTTCCTTCTTGTAGATACCTTGTCAGACAGGAGGGTCCCATGCAGAAGTAACAGTCACTGGCAATTTATCGGCTTCCTCCTCACCAATTGGCATGGCAAAATTGCCTTTTGCGATCCAACCAACTGTTAGGGTTTGTTGTAAAAGCATCGAAGCATATGTGTGGGGCCCCAACTCCTGGTACTGATCTCCAACCTTATGCTCAAAGTAAAGACTGTAGGCTCCCTTGATAATCTGTGATGTAAAAGTCAGCTCTTAACACTCATAACGAGAGTGTTTGCGTACTCACGATGCACCAGTGTTGACGCTCGTAAACAACTCAACACCCAGTCCCGTGTGGTGGCCCTTCGCACAACCGGAGCGGTAAATTTCAGCAGAACCACGCAGAAAACCAGCACACGGCACTGCAACAAGTACTGCACTGCATTGTACTTGTACACAAGAAATAGACTTACATTAATGAAGCTAGCTCCAGCTACCATACACATAGGGAAATGCTTTAAGGAAACAAGTACGACCCGTGTGCACCGGGCGACTCCTCAGAACGGAAATAAGCAGCAAGCACAGCGATGCACGACCGGGGACCTGACTGCATCACATCATCCATTTCCCGCGTGGCTCTGGACAGCCAGATTATGCCTCAACGTCAGAACTAGTTCAAATAGTTCATACTGGGACCCATTTAAAACCTGAAGCCAATAAACAATTTCATGCGTCATAGTCGTGCTCAGCGTCTCAAAATTAGTAAAGATTGTGTATTTTCATTTCCGATATATTTGAGCCGTTGATCAGTGTTATCAATTGACCTTCCTAACCAGCAGGCTATGAGAGCAGGCATGACCCAATGGAATCACTAGTTGCATAAGCCTTAACAGGACGAAGGAATGAGAGTCAAGCCAAACTATATGTCGCTATAGGCACGCATGTATATCACAATAATCTAATATTAATGCAACTTGGATTATGAAATGATATATGGCTATTCACAATTAATGAATTTCTCCTTAATTTGAAGGGTTGTTTTCAGTTCTGGCTACCCATCCTAGTCCGAGTTAGCGGAGTGTTTATTCCTTAACACTGACCTTCCTGAAGAACTCCTCACGCTCCCGTCGCCTCTGGTCGACCAGCTGCTGCTGCTGTTCCCACAGATGGATCAGGTGCTGCCGCTTCCGCTCTTCAGCCTCCTCCTTGGCCCTGAGAGCCGCCTCCTGCGCTGACTTGCGCGCTGACTCCCTGGCTCGCCTTTCCTCCAGACGCCGCATCTGCCACAGGGATAGTGAGGAAATTTCTTCACTACACACGCGAAAGGC
>JAUUDZ010463856.1:0-23330 GCA_032361705.1 Panulirus versicolor | reverse complement strand
ATACAGCGATTCTGAGAAACCAACAGCCGTTCCTGTAAGTACAGTTGAAAATATATTAATGATTATTGCAAGTTTTCATCATTTGAAATGTTTTGTATAGAGATGTTTTTCAATGCATTTTGATGTATTCAGTAAATGAACAACTTTTTATGCAATATAGTTCCAGTGAAAGGTTGCCACATATTTTCAAATATTGCATTGCCCCTCAGACTTTGTTTTTTTCTACAAACCTGTCTTCTTATGCTCCCCAGTTACTCCTTTCTTGTGGATATGTGTTTCCTTGTATGTTTTTGTCACTGTTTCAAAGGAAAGAATCAAATGAGGATCTTTTATCCTCTAAGGTTCAGTCGTACGTTGTAGACGCTACCTTGCTCATGGCAGAAATAGTGAACATTTATGACTGAGTTAGGGATTATGTAAAATGAGAATATTTTGATTTGATGTAAACAAAAGTAAGGAGATACATTGCAGCAGGGCTTTGAGATAGTATGGTTGGAGTGCAAGTTGAAATAGAGGTGACTTGGAGGAAGTGGGGCCTTTAATTATCTGAGAGTGGACATGGCAGAAGATGGATCATGGGGAAAGTGGAGTTTAAGGTCCTCAATGCATTAAGAAGCATGTGGAAGAAATCAATTTTAGAGGAAAGATGAGTATGTTTGAAGGTCTAGAAGTCCTGACGGTATTTCATGAATAAAGGTCTTGGGCCTTGAATACAAAAGAAAATAAGAGGGTGGATGATTTACAAATGAAATGCATGTGGACAGTTTTTGGTGAGAGGTGAGTTGATCTTGAAAGGAATAACAGTGTCAGAGGGAGGTGTGGAAGTATTTGCTGTCTTATAAAGAAGGCTTACCAGGGTGTGCAGGAATGGTTTATGTAACTGAAAAGGATGATGGAGGATCTGGGAATGACAATTGGAAGGAGGAATGGGAAAGAGGAGGCTGAGTAAATGAAAGGATGAAGTGAGGGGGGGCTTTCATATTTTGGGCCCAGAACATTTGGGAAAATGACAGGCATGCATGAGATATGATGGAGAGGCAACATGCTGTCATTGGGCTGAACCAGGGCAAAGTAAGTTTTAGAGTAGTATCTGGGGTTGGTTGTGGATGGCAGGCTCTGATTTCAGTACTGATCAAAACGTCTAAGGATTCTATACACATATGGCCATTGTTCAAGAGTTCCTGACACTACCTCACTAAAGTGAGAGATACAGTCAGGCATAAAAAGATTATTCAGCCTTCCATTTCATTTCTTTTATCAATCATTCAGTTGTTGTTAAAAAAGGATTGTAAATTCATCAGTGTAACATCACTGTTCTGTCACTGATACAACCAGCCAATGGTGGGATGGTGGCTTCATGTTGTGAATATGGAGATTGTTGGGTAATGATCACTGAATGTTTGTTAGTACTTGTGGAGATGTTGTGACCACTATTTATATCAAAATTAGAATTAAGCTTGATATTGCTATTGATTTATGGTGTTTGTAAATAGATATTGTACATTTGTACATTGCTTGGATTGAACAGGAAACTATTCACTGAGAGTACTTATTTAGTTTTGTCCTTACCTCATAAATGAAAAAGTTTCTCCATGTCTGTACCATTTCTTTCTTTTCATTAGGCAGAAGAAACTCCAACAGAAGTAGTGGATGAAACTCTGGAGGAAGAAGAACTGGAAGTTATGGAAACAACAGAAGAGGACCCAGAGGAAGTATTACCACCTGAACTACCACCAGAGGAAGAACAAGATGACAGCTTAACTGGCTCAGGACCATCTTCAAATAAAGTGTTACTAGATGCCTTTGTTAATGCTCTACCTAATTGCATTAACCGAGATTTGATTGACAGTGCCGCCATGGAATTTTGTCTTAGACTAAACACTAAGCCCAGCAGGAAAAAATTAGTCAGGTAGGCAGCGTTGCACCTTTTCAGTGAGACCTGGATTTGTTATATTTTATTCGAATTTAAATTTCGGATTTTAAAGGTTCTCAGTAAGATTTGGGAACAGTAAACTGTAAAAGGTCATGACAAAAAGAGTTTTTAAGTACCCAGGTTGCTGAAAGAGCACTGTATTTTGATTTTTTCGTACTTGTTACTCCCTGCTCTAGCAAGATGCCACCAGGAACAGATGGAGAACAGCCTCATTTGCTCACATCTGTTCTTTAGCTGTCACATATTATGCATCAAAACCAGAGCCCCCTGTTCACACCCAAGCCCCACAGAATTATTATTATTATGAATTGACCTGTCTTTTCTTCAGTACCCTCTAAAAAAGAATTTAATCAACAGTTTTTATGAATACATTTTGAAATTCTTTTCCTCAGTGAAGTTTGTGAAAGTAGTGGAGATAGAATAGGCTTGTTCTTACTTTTTAATTCAGTGCTTCAGATATACAGAACGCTGATACAGAGTTTCATGCTCTGGCTCACTCATTAGTATTACTTATGAAATATTGATTTCTCCCCAGAGCGTTGTTTTTGGTGCCAAGGACAAGATTGGATTTACTTCCGTTTTATTCACGGCTTGTGGCCACCCTGCAGCCTCTCATGCCAGATCTGGCAACTGATTTAGTGAACATGCTGCGACAAGACTTTAAGTATCAAGTCCGAAAAAAAGTAAGTGGAAATGAAAAGTTATGCAGTGTTATATGAATATCATTTGTTGTATAACATTTGCTTGAATCTGGGATCCAGTACCTATTTGTTTAGATACATTTATATTAGAAATAGATATGAAGAGTATTTTACTTTGTTGCTGGTCCATTAGCTTGTTGTGTCACTTTTGCATGCCATTCCTCTGATAAAGTCCTATAGATGATGAGTCAGGATTTGGCCTCTTAATGTGTAAGGGAGGATTGGACAAATGTGCATTACCATCTAAGACTCTGTTATAACATGTGAAAGGTCCATATTGAACATAAAAAGATCTTAGAAGTGTTGATCTCTAATGAGGTACTTTGAAGTGAATTTTTCAGGATCAGTGGCTTCAGACTGATTGGCCTGAAAATAACTACTTCATGTGTTCCTTTTCATGTTAATTATAAAGAAAAATCATGAATGGTATACAACACGCAAATGCCCAGATGTATTGGGTCAGGACTGTTAAAGTCCTTCTAGTCAAGGATTTCCAAAGTTTTTCATAGAACGATTCGTTTCCAAAGCTGTTTTGTCATTACAGTGGGGTCATATGTTAGTGTGAAATAGGGACCTCTGAGAGGCATGTTAATGTAGTCCATATTGATGCATGCCATATGTTTATATGGTAAATAGGGGTAGAGATCAGAGGCCAAAGTACACATGTAGATTCTTAATAACTGTATTAGACTAAAAACAACTAGCTTTGCCTGTTAGGACTGCACTAATATGTTTGCAGTCTGTGGTAACTCAAATTTTGGGTGCAGTATTCCAGTTTGGGACTACATTAACAAATTGTGCAATTCACATTAACACAAATTTTGGAGCATTTTTCAGATGGGACTACCTTAACATGGTTTATGATCTGTTGTAACTCATATTTTGGATGTATTTTGCTGATGAGACCATGTTGATAAATTTCTACTCCACATTAATGCAAATTATTCATGTAATTAAGGTTATTGTGCTAAAAAGAATATATATGAAATATGTTAATGTGGGACCCTGCTCTGTGTGAAAGGAATTTATATTTTCTGTGTGTAACTCTGTATCTAAGCCTTTTAACTTTGCATCCATTTACATTCATATTTATTAACTTTTTTCTCTGTACTAAAGTGAATAAATGCTAGCACACTTCCTCAGGACTAAATAGCTATTTTATTTGACTGCAGAATTAAGTTCTCAAGGTAAAACTGATATTCCCTTCTTCCTACATACATCGTTATCTGAGGAACCCATGAGTATCATTACATCACTCACTGCATCTCTCTATCTCTACTGCAGTTTTACTTTTGATACATGTTCTCTCATTGATATTTTTGTTGATCTTTGTCATCTTATTATGTACCCTACACCTTGCATGACCTTTATTGTTATTGCCAGGTTTGCAAACCTGCATCATTTTGATTAGCCCATTTTATATCTATTTCACATCTTTATTCTTAACTCTATTCAGTGTCTTATTTCCTGTTAATCATTGGAGTTTACTTAACTGGAGAGTTATTAATACAAATCTACACAGCTGAGTTTCTTGAAACTGAGAGATTATTCAAATTTGATATAAGAAAAAAGTTTGAATTGTTTCTGTTCCCAGGATCAAATAAACATAGAGTCCAAAATCAAAGTTGTACGGTTCATTGGAGAGTTAGTCAAGTTTCGTGTCTTCCCCCGTAGTGAAGCTCTGCTGTGCTTACGAATGCTACTTCAAGACTTCAATCATCACCATATTGAAATGGCCTGCAACCTCTTGGAAACATGTGGACGATTCCTCTATAGGTGAGGCTTCATCAGTTTGATGTATTAGGTTGGTCGCATCCATACATTTTAGAAGGGTGATTTCCTCCTGTAAGCACCATGATCATGTAGCATTTTTGCATATTCTTTTGTCCTGGTACTCAATTCATATACATTACTGTCCATCTGCCTTACTCTTCTCTTTGTTTTGTTCACTTGCACTCTTATTTATTTTTCTTGTATTCTGCCTCTTAACAAACCCTGAAAACCTGCATCATAAGCCCTGTCATACGAAATGCAACAGAATCCCAGTAAGTTGGAAGTCAAAATTGTGACCTTACAAAGGTTTCCTATTCTTTTCATTTCCCCATCTGTTGAAAACCTGCCAGTTGTAAGGTGACTCAGCATAAATGTAAAATTTAAAGTCACATCACACATAGGCTTGAGTGTCTACATCCTGTTTTGTGGTAGCTCACCTTCATATTTAAATCACCCATCACTGATATCTGGTCTCTTGCATCAAAACTGGTGACACACTCATTCAGTTGCTCCCAAAACACTTGCATCTTATGATCTTCCTTTTCATGGCCAGGTACATAAGCACTAATAATCACCCATTTCTCACAATCCACTTTCATTTTTACCGACTCACTCTGGAGCTACAGATGGGATGGGTCCTCAGTAAAGCATGTCCATCTAGACAAACAGCTCATCTCTGTTATGGTAAAGCAAGCACTTCATAAAGAAAAGCAAGGGAAATGTATGTTGTCTTCCTCTGCCAATAGGAAGAAGGATGAAAATTCTCATTTGATTACCCTGGTCATTACAATTGTCCCTTTTCTTGCTGTGATTGTATAATGTTGAAGTATATATCATAAATACTTGTTAAAGATGTCTAAATATTTATTAAGGCAAAACCATTTCATGTCATTCATCTATATGATTTTTTATTGTGCTCTTTAAGCCATGAGGCTGACAGTGAAAGCAGGCAGACACATGTAAAAAACAATACCAGTCATGCTTCATCAGGTTGCTCAGTGCATGCTGTTGGGGTTTTGACTGTATAAGGTCTCTTCCTATGACTCTTCATGCAGCATAATGCATGCTGACAATTCCCTAACTGTTCAAAGTCTCCTTGATTTGAATTCAGCACACTGCATGCAGACACTTTTTCCCATACATTGGCTTTTCCTGAGAACCTTTAAGCAGCATAGCACATGCTAAATGCATTTGTTGATGCAATTTCTAATTCTTCGACACATCAAGCAACATTGCACATGCCAATATGTCTTTGATTACAAAATTTTCTTTGTTTCATGAAGAAACATGTTTCACCTTTATTTATCCTTGTTGGACAACCTTCATTTTGTCACTTTCATCTTTCACAGTACTGTTGCATGGTAATAACTACTGTGTAACAGTGAGACCTCAGTGCTTAAGTTCAAAGTAGTCTCTCTCCATTATTGTTGGGTTAGTGACCTAAAGGTGTTGTTGTTGTTGTATGCATGTGTTACACATCTTTAAGTGTGGATAGGAACAAAGTGATATTGAAAAGTTGTTGACTAAGACTAATAGATAAGCTTCATAATGGAATGGTCTGTGCTTTAATGTTACTTTGTGTATCAGAATTCCAGATTCTCACCACCGCACAAAGATTTACCTCGAGCAGATGATGAGAAAGAAGACAGTGAAGGCATTTGATCCAAGGTTAGTGTAACATGAAATAGTAACAACCTTGACTTGTTTTGCTGACATAAAATTCTGCCTCCATTTTATCACCTGGCCTTGCACAACTTTTCATCATGTTATTAGATATCATAATTGTTGTAATTACAAAATTTAGAAATGTATGCTTTTAAAGTGGATTCATGAAAAGGATTTTTGTCTTTGTAATTAGTTGATCTGAGCACAATTGATAATTTGTCTGCCACTGAGAGCATATCCAGTTGCCCACTCATTACTTGGTGTATTTTTCTCTTCTTGAAAGATATCACTGCATTTTTTATTGACAATGTGATGAATTAGCTTACATTACTTATATGTAAGATGCATGTTAATGATGGAATTGTTTTCAGGATATCATACCAGTCACTGCAAACTATGTATTAAGTACTTACTTCATAGAATGAAATACAGTATCCATTAATCACCATTCTCATTTTAAACATGAATATCTCGGATACTTATTCATTTATATGGTGTTGGAATTTGCATAATTTTGATTAACTTTGTGACTGTTATTGATGTATCAAAGTTCTTAAGAATCGTTGTGTGATGTCAGCCTGATTTCCTGTTGTTCATTTTGAATTATATTTTGTTGTGTGGTTAGCTTTAAAAAAAAAAAAAGTCAGCTTGGGAAAGGATTGAATGGCTACAGCAGGGATCTCAGAAACAATAGCAAAGGCCATGATTTGGAAAATAACATTGCCATAAGATGAGGTGATTAAGGTCATTAATGGGGTTTAAGTGTTTTCATGATTTTGAAGAATCTGATAACTGACTATAAACTGGACTTTGGTATATATCTATGTATTTTCCTTGATACCAGCTTTGTGGTCCAGAACTGGGAATCTTTGAATTATATCATTCTTGCATTAGCAGTGATTTCTCTAAGTTATGTACATTGTGAAACAGTGGCTCATGACATATTTTACCAGTTTGTGTCATTCTCATTCCAGACCTGAAATGTTTTTTCAATGTATTATACTTTCTTACTCATATTGGTAATGTATTTTAAGGATACAGTGATATCCTAGCAATATATTGATTTGTTACAACAGGTACAATACTATGATTGAAAATGCGTACTTTTATGTGAACCCTCCGGATACTGGCCCAGACACAGCCAAAAAAGAGCGTCCACCAATGCACCAATATATACGTAAACTTCTTTACAATGACCTTTGTAAGTCCAATACAGAGAAAATTTTAAGACAGGTAAGGCTAGCTAGTTCTGTTTCAGGTTTATAAGTAATTTATATCTCAGTTTCAGCTTGCCATCATCCACTTTGTGTCAGGATTTCCCATGCATGACTCTTCAGTGGGAAGTATTCTCTTATTAACATGTTATTCTCTCATTCTATCTCAATCTCAGTTAAACCATCCCTCTTCCTTCTTTTACCAGATTTTTAAGTGTTCTCTTTGTAATTCCTCTCATATCCATGTTCCCTACATACTCAGACCATCTAAACACTTCGCCTCTCTCATTTTCAGTCATTTCATGTTCCAAACCTTGCTGAATTTTTTCTCACTGTATTAAGTCACTCTGTTCCATGCCGTAGTGTTTCAAAATCAGTCTTTTTAGTTTGTCTTTTGTCTTTCTAATGCTGCTTACATAAGTTTCATTTGCTATACATCAGGTTGATCTGAGCTTTACAAAAGCTGCAAATCCATGTACTTAATTACAAAATTTGTAAGAGTTTTATGAGAATATGCAAGAACGCTTAGTCTTATGCTGACAGGATACTTTGTTGCCTTCTAAAAGAATCTAATTATTTTGTATTCAGATATTAACATCTTCCCATCCTACCCATCAATCCCTTAGTTCATTTCTGTAAGTGCTGAAGGTTAGGAAAATTGATTTAACATCAGTAAAATAAATGGAAGGAAATTATTTTTTTAAACATGGTTGGAGAGGTCATATTCATTTATTTTATAATTACTCTAGGACTCCTTCCTGAAAGTATCTTAGTAACTGGAGAGAATAACATTGATAAATTATTAGTAGTATATGTGGACTAGGGGAGTAACTGGGAGAATTGAAAGGTTTATTGTGTGTGACACAATAGGATTTTCTGCAGTGCAGTGTATATATGGGCTGTGTCATGTGCTATGCTGTGCAACACTGTTGATATATATGAAGCATTATTTCTAAGAGAGGGCAGTTGATACAATGCTTGAGGTGTGGTGTGTACCACAGCTTCCATTAACAAAAACCTCACATACCATAAACAGCAGTCTCAGGTTGCCATTAAGAACCCCAGCTGTTATTTAATAGAAACTCCAGCTATCATTAATTGGAACCTCATCTACTATTAATAGCAACCTAAGCTACCATTTTAGAGTAGCCCTATCTACCATTTAACAACCCCAGCCACCATGCAGTAGCAACCCCAGCAACCTTTCAACAACATCCCAAGCTACCATTTTACAGCAGCCTTAGTTACCGTTTAACATGAACCTCAGCTGCTGTTCAGTGGTAACCCCAGCTATCATTAAACAACAACCATAGTTACCATTTAATAGTAATTCCATCTATCATTCAATAGCAACCCCAACACTTGTGAATAAAATCAAACCCAGTTACGTTGCATAAAGGAAGTGAGCACACATAAAAGGAAAATAAAGAAATGGACAGACATATGAAAGTAATGGGCTGAGGGAAGATCTGATTTTAACTGGGATTAAGATTAGATATAATGTATCAGTGTAAAACTGGGAATATTCTAATATATAGATTTTGAACTTGAAAACAGAAAATAATTGGTGTGTGATACTTTTAAGACAGTAGAATGAATGAAGACTACTTAACTTAATTTTTGCACATGAAATGCAATTCTAATGAATTAAAAAGTTTTATTGTAACAAACTTTTCTTATTTTTTGAATAAACTTCCTTTTGAAATGTAAATAGTGAATTTTGCTTGGTAATATATTCATGATTGAAAATAATGGCCTTATGAAATACAGTATTTAGAATTACTGGATAGGTTTGTGAGCATTGGCTGCAGAACTGCTCTGAAGTGCTGTTTTACAGGATTAGTCATTGTTTAGATATTAAAGGAGACTTTAAGGTGTAGAATTCTATTTTGAAAGTAGTCACCATATGTTGAAATAGAATTTGCTTGATATCTTTAGGTATACATGAAATTATATATTTTCTTTGTATTTACCAGATGCGGAAGATGCATTGGGAAGATTCAGCTATTGCTGGCTACATTGTGAAGTGTCTGACTGCTGTTTGGAATGCCAAGTTTTACAATATACGTTGTATTGCAAATCTTGTAGCAGGACTCATCTCACATCATGTTAGTGTCTGACTGTCTTAATGTATTCTGTTATCATTTTTGTGAAGGAACCATACTTATAGGTTTCTATGTCATAACTTGGCATCTTGTTTAATATTATTGAATAGGTCAGCATAGAATTATAAATTGATTTGTGGTAGTAATTATGCACATTGAGTAGTGGTACCTATAGTGATAGTTGATACACATGTTTCATTTAGATGGCTTTAAATCAAAAGAAGAATTTAGCTTGCTTTTCTGATAGTCATGATTGAATGAAGATCTTTTGTCCAGATTACTTTGATACTAACTGTATGATCCTGTGACCTTGCTTGTAGGTAAGAGGTATGTTGATTACCCTGGAGATATATTAGCAAGGTCAGTTTCCCCTGACTTTAATTCTAAAGATCATTTGTATCAGGTTAATTTTCTTTAACTTTAATTCAAAAAAATCAGCTATTCTAGGGTCTTGAAGTGAATACAGTATGTGCTGGTGGCTCAGGACAGTCTTTAACCTTCATCTCACAGAACATTTCAGAGCATCAAATGGCCTGCAAAGAACAGTGTTTACTCTCCTTGTTGTGTAGGTTTCTTGTGTCTTGTTACAACCCAATTTTATGTATAATCATATTTTATCAACAAGGTAGCATGAACACTTGAGGGAATTGGGAATGCCATCCTTTTTCATCCCATTGTGCAGGGTTGGTGCTAATAATTTTAGTGTTTCAAAATTAATTCTCACGAAGGTGTATTTGTATACAGTTGTTCCTTATCATGTATACAAGGATACTGTTTGGCAACATCTCATACCATGTATATCATCCTAGAATTTAGAATTATGTAGCTTAGAGCATGTGCAAGTGATATATAGTTTGGCAACAGCCCATATCATGTTTATTCCCTTAGCATTTAAAACTCTGCAGCCCTGTGATCATGTGCAAGTGCATATACATCTGTATTTCCAGTTAATTTAGAATTGTAGTATCCACAGGTCACTCCATAACTCAAAAGACCAGTTTTCATAATGAGTAAAACTTTTCTGAACCTAGAAAATTTAAACTTAGGAACTTTTGCTATCCCACATGCTCTATTATTGTTTCGTCAAGACAGATACTTTCTGTTGCTTGAAAGGCTTCAGTTTTATGGAAGAGTTTTGTTTTCACTGCATTTTATTCAGTAACAACAAACTTTCATTTGTAGATAATTGTAGGCCACTGTACTTTATTGTAAGGAAATTTTTTTTTAATTTGTGTATTGTTGAATAAAACCTGAGGGTATGGGAGAAAGAAAACATTCCAAATATCTCTTTATGTTGTAGAGGATAATCATGGAGTGTGGAGCTGGTAATCCTGCACTCTTGTATCATCACTTTAAAAGCACGAGCAGAAGAGGGAGCCAAGCAAGGATTTTTCATCAAAGACCCATTTCTTGATACAGGAAAATGAGCGTATATGAAAAACAAATCTTAAGTCCTCTTTTCTTATCCTGTCACATAGGTATAAATAACAAATAGATCAAGAAAATAAAAGACATGAACAGGTTTGAAGCACTCATACCATTACAGTATTTAGGATGGGGTCCCTTTTCTCTTGGAAATAAGTTTTATGAAATTGAAATGAACCTTCAGCTCCTTTAGAGGCAATACCCATTTTTTAATGGTCAGTCACTGTCCATCCTTTAACGTCAGTGGCATAATTACAGGGAAAAACAACCTAACTGTTTCACTTGTTTTAGATTCTATACTTGTTTGGTCTGTAGAGCACAGTTGTTCGTTGTTTCTGATACTGTATTAGCATTATTGAATTTTCCATGTTTGGATTCATCCCCCTTAACTGGACAGGACTTCCCAGTACTTGTTTTTCAAGAAAGTGTAGCTCCACCTGAAATTTACCTAGAACTCCTGAAAATGTTAGGCATGATTAGCTTGTGAATTTTTTAGCTTATAATAATGTGTGTGCTGCCTCATGCCTGGTGCACCAACATTATGATTACATGATGTAAGTACTAAATAGCACTGTTGTGCTATTGATTTTAAAACATGTTCCTCTTTTGCACTAGGACTGGGTGGGTCCAGCTGTTGTGGATGGTATTTTGGAAGATATACGTCTTGGGTTAGAGGTGAACCATCCCAAGTACAATCAGAGGCGTGTAGCTGCTGTTAAATACTTAGGAGAGCTGTATAATTACCGTGTAATTGAAAGCACAATCATTTTTAAGGTGAGTTTTTATCTTACTATTGGGAAACTCCTCATCATGTTAATGAATAAGTAATCATACTCTTATACTCAGGTAAAATGTGGATCTTTGCCATAAGAATTACTCATAACGTAAAAGCATGGAAGATATATCTTTTTAATAAGAGTACTTTATGCTATCTTGATGTACTTGCAGATATTACCATCTTGCTTTATCCATACACTTCTCCATTCTAACTTATTTGGATCATCACAAGTAAGCATTTTGTGTAAAAATATGACTACCTCTTCACATGACCATCCTAGATTAACTGTAGCTTTATAAGCAAACATTGCCTGTAAGCATAAAGTTCATTCATACCCTTTTATCATACATGTAAACATTATCATCCTAGCTTACCTGTGATCATAACCATCCTAGCTAATGTGTGAAATTACATACAATATTATCTGTAAACATTACCATTTCCCACCAAACAATAGCACTGTTGTACCCTTACTCAGGAAGGCTGTTTTATCTTGACAGGTCCTGTATTTGTTAATTTCATTTGGGGTGGTTTTTGACCCCTGTGTGTTTAGTGAATACGACCCACCAGAGCACCTGTTCCGTATACGTTTGGTATGCACACTTCTGGAAACTTGTGGACAGTTCTTCAGTTCAGGTTCCAGCAAGCGTCGTCTTGATTGCTTTCTTATCTATTTCCAAGTAAGTACTGAGTTGCTGAGTATCTGTATAAATATATTCTTTGCTAATTTTTTATCTTTTAGGTGGTTATGGTTTTGGAAAATCTAGGGTCAAAATTAGCTTTACAATGTATTTAGAGGTCATGTATATGTGTACTATCCTTTAAACTATTGTTAGTCTTGAACTTTATTCCTTACACATTAACACAGGCCACAGCTCTTTCCTTATTAGAAGTGCTACACCATCTTTTGCCCTTGGCCTCATACTAATCCCTAAACTTTACTTCTTGAACATTCCTGAACCATTTTATCCCCTCACCTATCAGTTTTGTTTGGCTTAGATCTAGAACTCAGGTTTCTCTCTTCAAACATAACACCCATGTCTCCCTTCCGTTTCATTTTGGTCACAACCACACACATTCAGACACTCCACCTTGAATTTTTGAAGACAGTTCCTCACTTAACTCATTATCCTCCTGTTTTTAAAAAGTGATAACACAAGGAAGGAGTGTTTTAAGCCTCCTGTTCTGGCCCCAGTACATTGATTCATGCAGTATACAGTAGATAAGTGGGTAGCATTCTTACACCCTTCCCAAGGGGTACATACATACATTTGTGTATGCATTTTTATGATATATGTAGCAATTATAAGTAAAAAAGTAAAGATACTCTCACACTAGATACCAGGCATGCAGCTAATGCATTTAGTGATATAGCATTATTGGATTATATCATCATACAATGCTGAGTGCCGTTTTCAGGCTTTCTAAACATGTGCAAAATATGACTAATGGCTATAGTAAGAGTTTGTGTGAATCTTCTTTGACAGCACTATTACCTGTATAAGAAAAATTTGAATATATGGAATGAGGAGCATGAATTCCCTTGGCAAATTGAGCATCTGGTCAAGGATACCATCTCAGCAGTCAGGCCCAAACTACAACTCACTGCCACTTTAGAAGATGCTCAGAAGGCTGTTCAGCATCTTAATAATCAAATTGTGGCCAAAGCAATAGAAGTAAGTTATTTGCCTTGTTATGTTTTACTAAAACTATGTTCAAGAGGTCTAGAAATGCCCTGGACAAATCCATCCATTATTTTGTAGTTGGTCTCAGGTCTCGTGTGCCAACCATAATGCATTGTGCAGATCTCCATTCTGTTTTAGATTAGAGACCACGCATCCTTTAAAGTATGTTTCAGTTTCTGAAAATACTACCATAAATTCTTGGTCATGAAATGTTTTTCTTCCAGTTATACTCTGAATCATCTTTTTATAGTACATGTGAAATGCTTTGTATACGAGGATAACAAGGTGAATTAGGTGTTACTAGACACCCCTGCTCATGGTTACACCAAAAGTGAAAAGTCACTTTTTGTGAGGCCATATTGTTGGGAGTTTAGTCTTGTCAAGAACTTCTCACTCCAAAGGAGTCTGCCAGTTCCCTTATAATGGAAGTAGTGCAACCTTGGAGCTGCAGGATCTCTTGAAAAGAGGTCTTGGATAGCACCAGAACCTTATTAGAAAGGAGTACTGGGACAATTATGAAAAATTAACAGGGTGAATAAAGATGTAAAAGTAGGTTGGTTAGTTAGTTGGACTTTAGGCATATCAATACCCAGGGTCATTAAGTCTCCTAACATCATGATATAAAAACAAGTCGAAAAAGTTTGAACACTTTCTTCTGATGTTCAAGATAATTCTAAGACCATACATCCTGTTGTTGCATTGATGGCCTTTCATTGTAAGTGTCAGTGTCTTGATATTAGATAACAGATGGTAATATAACATAGTAAAGATTACTAAAATTTAGAGCCTGCAGAGTAAAACAAGCCCTCAGTGAATTTTTTTTTCAATGATATGTTGAATTTATCAATATTTGGTCGCTAAATGAGCTTTTTTCAACAGCAAGTCCCCAGCTTACGGCAGTATCTTGAGCCTGAGGAAGACAATGAAGGTCTCCACACCATAGACGAAGAAGGTGAGTGTTTCTTAAGGTATTATGTATATGAGATTTTATTCAACTTATGCATTTATTTCCATACACATAACATACATAGTCAAGACACTTTACTTATTAATGTTTAAGCACCATAATATGTTTATACCATGTACCACAATAAGGTGCCTGCAAGTTATAACTTGCCTCCAAGTTTGTCTTGTCTTAAACTTGTCATGTGGTTTACTCACATTTTCAATAATCTGACATCTTTTGTGTCAGGTTCCTAACTCAGGAATTTGTCATTTACAGCTGGTGACAATCAAGTTTTGGAATTAGAGGGAGATATGTTGGAAGATATGGAGGATGAAGAAGAATATGAAGAGATGGAAGGAGAGTTAGACTGGAGTGAATCACATGGAGATTCCCTCACTCCTTCCCAGCACAGTCAACCTGGTCGCAGTGCCATGGAGGAGGTATCATTATCCAAAAAATATTGTCTCTTTGCAAAAATGTTAATGTTCCGATTGTGTTTCATACTTATTAGCTTGAGATAACTAAGATTGCAGAGATGCATGTGATTATTATTATATTTTGCATAAGTAAGAGTTAGTATGGAAGGACTGGATGATTGGTCCAAGGCCAGTTTTGTATTCACACATAAAGGTTTCCTGTTGCCATTGTTGCTCCAGAAATTAATGATGTTGGAAAAGGTGAATTTTTCCTTTTTGTACGTAGCATATCAAATGTACAAAGAAAAAGTAAATATTTTCATGCCTTAATCCACTCCATATGAATGAGAATAGTTATTGATGATAGATGTAAAGTAGTATCATATTATATATGAATGATATGAAAGGAAAAAGGGAAAAATGGATACTAAATAAGAAGTATGAGAGAATAAGAAAGAATGAAAGTGATAGGGATTTTAGAATACAGATTATAGATTTGCATAAGAGCAGGGATATTAGGAGTTTCTTTAGCAACTGTTTTGTTGGGTAGTAAGGGTCATTGTTCAAGATGTAAGAAAGAACCAGATATAAAGTTCATTCACAAATAGTAATGTATTAATGTAATTTATTAGGAAGGTGAAGGAGTACTGACAGGAGATGGAGAAGAAGAAATAGGAGATGATGATGGAGAATTGCTGGATGGAGAAATATTAGAGGGAGACATGAAAGTCAATGTCAAACATGTTGACTGTGAAGAAGACACAGATTTTATGTCAGCATTTGACCGTATGATGGCAGAAAGCATTATGGAGCGTGCCAGTACTGTCCCACGACCTGGCCAGCTGGATATATCTGTGCCTGTGCATGTTAAGTCCACTGCTAAGAAAACATATGGTGAGTCATATATCCTATGTTTCTCATAAATAAAGGCCACTTAAGAACAGAAATAGTACTTGGAAGCTTGAGGAGGTGGTTTGATTTTGCAATTTGGCAGAGTTAGTGGACGTGTACAATTTTTTTACATGCTGTGATCTTCACATGATTTGTGTGAGTCCTTTTAAGGAATGAGGCAGATTATTTGCATCAGACTTGAGTCTTCTGTAAAATTTACTCCATGCTTCTGATTGTTTTTGAGTCATGGACTCAAAGTACTTAGTAGTTCCATTTATAACAGTTTGAACATATTTTGAGTTTATTCTTTTTGAAAATGTTCTTTGGTAATGTACAGAGTACCTTTATGTATCCGGATATTCTAAGAATTACCTCTGCTCAGTAATATAGCTTTACTTTAATTTTCACTCATGCTACTTATTTCTTTTGATATTTCCCTGTATACCACATTTTTCCAATTCACTCGCCTCTTACACATGATACACCCTCCTGCATACTCCATCTCCTTTTCAGTCACCCCATTTTTCATGTTCCCTCTACTTTTGACATTTATGCTCTCTTTGTTATCCTTCTCTCACTTATCCTGTCCATATGCCCAAACTATTTCAGCACATCCTCTTCAACTCTTTCAACTCATTCATACATATTCTTCTTATTACTACACTTCTCTCTTACCCTATCATTTCTTATATGGTTAACACTTCTCACACCACATATTGTACTCAAACATTTTATTTCCAACATATCCACCCTTTTCTTTACATTTCTTGCTTAAAGCACATGACTCACATCCATACAACACTGATAGAACTACTGAACTGTCAAACTTATTCATGATTGTTGACCATTGTCATTGTCAAACTTGTTTCCTTACAAGATCAACTGCTGTGTGAGGGTACTGAAGAAGAAAACAAACCTGTGGTAAACTTTGTCCTAATGACACGCTCTGGCAACAAACAACAGTACAATAGTGTGGAGATGCCTGTTGACTCAGAACTGGTAACAAAGCTCCGAACCCGGGAAGAGGTAAATATTTCAAGTTTTTTATATTAGATATACGTTTCAAGTACCTTCTGTCTCATCATCATTCTCAGATATATGTATCAGTCAGTTATATTAATCTCAGATGGAATTTCCACAGTATTAATCTCATAGATAGATAAATAGATAGAAAATCCCAAAAGGAATTTCCAATATGTTTGTGACTGTAGCTGACAGTACTGATATTATTAGATTTTGTTTTTTTGTAGGTTTGTATGTTCACAAGCAGGACTTCCAGTATGAACATTGATGGACATAACAGATATAGAAGAACTTAGGTGAATTTGGATCACTGGAGGATGAACAGAAGTCATACATTTACTTTTGATTTTTATACCATTGTTAAATTCAGAGTTTTACATTTAACAAGTATAAAGGTGTTTGTTATAAGTAATGTATACCAGACCATTATTATTTGGAAAGCATTCTGCAAAAATCTACATCAAATTTTTTTTAAAGTAATGAAAGCTGTATTTCCTGCATTGATGGTTGTTATAACTGAGCCATTCTCCAATTCAGCTATGTCTGTTGAGTGGTGGCCTATTAGGCTGATAAGAGTTTGTCTGTCATCCATCAGAGTGGGTATGTTGTGACACATGGCAAGCAGGAGGATATGGCATAATGCTCCAGTTTTGTGTGGCTGTTTAGCTATTTTTCTTCATTTTCTATGGAACTTTGGTTCATTAAATCCCCATTTTTAGACCTTGGAGTAACTTTATGAGCATCCACCTTGTCTCTTTCCCTGTCTGTTGTCATTACTCCACTCTTGTCTCTATGGGATGGATCACATCAAATGCATATATCCTTTGAAAACCACCCTTCTACTGAAAACAGCTGTTCCTGTCAAAGATTATATTTTCTTTGGTAATTGGTTACAGTTAATTGTCAGTTGACTAGATGATGATATCTAGTTAGCTTTAGAAGTGTGTAATTTAATTGATTATGTATTGCAGGCAGAAAGAGCTGAGAAAGAAAAGGTTAAACGCATGACCCTAGAAATAAATGAACGTCAAGAAGAGGAGGAGGCTGCTGAAATAATGCAACAGGTATTAGCTAGAATTAGCTTTTTTAAGTAATGATTAGTTGATTAATTTGAATATTAATATAATTACAGTCACCAGTGGAGAAAGTTAATGTGCAGCTTTAAGGAATTACATAAGTTATGAAAATAGCTATGTGCCATGATTGTGTATGACTGTAAGAAGCCATGTAAACAGGTAGGTGCAATATTTGTATGTGACTTTAAAAATCTTACATAATCAAATGTGGGGCTTTTAACTCCATGATACTGAATGTCCTTATGCAGACATGATAGTTTCAGTCTTTGAAGGTTATACAGTACTAAAGTAATTATGTACAGGAACAAGTTTTATGATGTCAAAACTTTTCTAAAACTTATGCTTCCAGGTTTTTTACTGCTTTCTGCAACATTTTTTGCAAAACCCTGAGGTAGTTGATGCTGGCTCTTGTGTTCCACCAATGTTTACCTTTTCTCTCTACTCATATAGACTAGTCATGACTTTCCCTACTGCACCATCGGAAGAACCATTAAAGAGTATGATGAATTACAATATCTTTGCCTGAACTTAATTCTTTGCTTAAAATTCATAATTTTCAACACATGCCTTAATGATAATAATTTATTGTATTGAGCACATTTTCCATCTTATATGGAACTAGTTTAGAATGCAGTGCATCAAGCACCTTTCCTCCTATTCAATACAGTTTCATATAAAGCATTAGGTGTTGCTGGACATTGCCTGCTAGTGGTTACACTGTGAGTGAAAAATCACGTATAGCAAGGTTGTTATTATCACTGGATGAAAAGGGGTAGTCTAGTCAAGGAACTTGTCACTAAAGTAGTCCATCATTTCCCTGCTACTGATTATAGCATAACTTTGAAGCTGCAGGGGCCTTGTAATAGGATTTCTGGGGTTATAAGTTAAAGAAAATTATCTACCACCATGCCACACTGCATTTTCTCCATATTCTCTGATCCCAAAGCTAATATTATGACTCTCTGGATCAAGAGCATTTCTCCAGGTTCTCTACTGGCTCAAAGCTTGCATGATAAATTCACTACATAGAGCACTTGTATCTGTACTCTTCAGAGTCTTAAATCTAACATTGCAGTCCACTGAATCAAGGACTTTTCTCCATGCAGTCTCAAAGCTAGTATAGTGATTTACTGCATCAGACATTTTTCTCTGCATTCTGTAGTCTCAAAGCTAGGATTACAATTAATTCACATAGCACTTTTGTGCTTTTGTAAAGCTAGAATCATGTTGCATCAACCATTAATTATCTGTATTCTGTAGCCACAAAATTAAATTCACATTTCATTGCATCTATTATTTTTCTTTTCATTCTTTACATTTTAAAGGCTACCATGCATCAAGCACTTTTCCGTATTTCATAGTCTAAAAAGCTGACATTTTAATGTATAACACAGCATCAAGAATGTTTTCCATGTCCCATACAGTGTCAAAGCTAGTATTACAGTTCAGTGCATTAAGCACTTGTATCCACTCTCTATAGTTTGGAAGCCAGCATTGCAATTTCTTGCATCAAGCACTTTTCCGTATTTCATAGTCTAAAAAGCTGACATTTTAATGTATAACACTGCATCAAGAATGTTTTTCCACGTCCCATACAGTGTCAAAGCTAGTATTACGGTTCAGTGCATCAAGCACTTGTATCCACTCTCTATAGTTTGAAAGTCAGCATTGCAATTTCTTGCATCAAGCACTCTTATACTTATTTTGTAGTCTCAGAGTTAATACTCAAGTAGAATGAAATTTGTCAAGCATTTTCCTTCGTATTTATATAATCTTGAAGCCAGCATTACTGTTGACTGTGTGTAGCACTTTTTCCATATTCTGTATTGTCTCAAGGCTAACATTGCAATTAATTGCAATGAGTACTATTCTCCATACTCTATATAGTTTTAAAAATTTACCACATCAGGCACAGTTTTTTCTTCTTACAGTATTCCTAATATCCTCAAGGCTAGCTCTACAGTTTACGGCATCAAGAATTCTCCAAAATCTTAACATTCTCAAAGCTAGCATGCACTGCATCAAGCACTTTTCTCCATGTTGTGTAGTCATCTAAATCATAGCATTTCACAATAACCATCTTTTTTTTCTATCTTACGTTATTCTAGATTTGTGAAGCAAGCCCATGCTTTCTTGATCACCATATGAGGTGATAATGAATTTTGGAGACTGATTCACTAGATTTGCCATAACCTGTCCTTCTCTTTTGATGCATATATATTGTCTCAGTATTTGTAAAAAATTTACATACTGAGTATTTGAATATTTTTGAAAAATGTAACTTGAAAATAATTCCAGGCACAACGGCCACCAACCATGAACTTCAACCGTGATAGACGGCCAAAATATCAACACCCGAAAGGTGCCCCAGATGCAGATCTTATTTTTGGACCTAAGAAGATAAGATGAGTTAGGTCTTCCAAGATTATGATGTAAGCATCACAGGTGGAAATTTTCATCAACTGTAATATGTTAAATGCATGTGGTGAGTTGTGTTGTGTGAGGGTACAGAGTCCTCATTGGATTTTGTTACCTTGAAGAATGTGATTTAGACATTGGGCAGATATGCTGTTGTTTGAATCTTGATCAATTATTTCCTTTATTCAGATTGTTTCATAATATGAACTGAAGTAATTTCTTCTAGATGTGTGCTTTATTTCCTTACACACACAAGAATATACAGTATCTTGAAGTTCAAGTCGAATGATGTACTTTTCTTCATAACAGTATGTTTCAATTTGAGATGGAGGAAAGTTGAATAGCTCAGCTGCAAGTGAAAAGTGAACTAAACTGACCATCACTTTTCTAAAGTTATGTGGATGTAACAATAAGACTAATGTCTTAGGAGGTGCAGTCTATATAACTCTCTTGTAAATGCTGGACATGCATTTTTTGAAAGAATACCCAAGTAATATTTTCTTGAAATAACAGCTGTAAGATAGATATTTTCAACATAAATCAAAACAGCTAAATCCCTGTCCTTATTCCTCTGACACCCTGTGAATAAAAGTTTTAGTACATCTCAGAATCTCAGTAGCCTCTTACACTGGGAATTAGATTATCGTTCTGGTTGAGAGAGGAGGTATAATGATCACATGAGGCACTTTCTCAGTCAGTTCATAGCTCACCCACTTGTACATCCTTCCCCCTGGGCTGGTCGATAAGCAGGAGCAGTGGGAATGTGTTTAAAAAAGAGCATAAGGAAGTGAGCTCCAGACTGATGTGGGCGAAGATTAAAGAGAATTGCAAGAATTTGGGGATTATTAGTGTTTATGTACCTGGCAGTAAGAACAAAAGATCATGAGAGGCAAGTGTTTTGGGAGCATCTGAGTATGTCAGCTGTTTTGATGATGGGTTTTTGTGATGGGTGATTTAAAGGCAAAGGTGAGTAATATGTCACTTGAGGGTATTGTAATTAGGGTACGTGGGGTATATAGGAATGTGAATGGAAATGGTGAACAGCTTGTGGAGTTGTGTGCTGAAAAAGGACTGGTAATTAGGAATAGTTGGTTTAAAAAGGGGGACTCAAACAAGTATACATATAAGAGTAAGCCAGATGGTCAGCAGGTATAATCGGATCCCATACTAATTGATATGAGTGGAAAACAGACTTTTGGATGTAAGTGTGCTGATAGTGACAGCTGTTGGGCTTTTACCATTACTTCTTGGAGGTGAGGGTGAAGATTTGTGGGGACTTTTAGGAAAGGAAACTTTATGGGTGAGAAGAGTACTGAAAGGAAATGAGGTTGGAAAAGACACCTGTGCGAAGAAATGCTAGTGCATGTCGAAAGTAGACTAGTAAGAGGTGAAAGTAAATGAAGCCAGAGGAGTGGGTGAGGAATTGGAGGTACTGAGGGAAGCAGTGCTGGCATGTGCAAGAGATACATGTATGCGTTAAGGTGGGAGGTGGGCAGGTTAGCGAGGATACTGAGTGGTAGAAAGCAAAATATGATTGCTGGTGAAAGAGAAAAGCGATGTGTATGGCCGATACTTATTGGGGAGGAGTGTATATGATGGGTCACATTTCATCGGGATAACGAAAATGAGGCTGGATCAAGATTAGATGAGACTGGGTTAGGTTAGATGGTGCTGACTCGAGTTGGGTCGGGTTAAGCCAGATGAAAGTAAGTCTGGGTCAGATTAAATGAAGCTAGATCAGATTAGGTGAGGATGGATCAAGTTAAGAGAGGCTGGGTATGGCTAATTGAGGGCGGTGAAGTTAGGAGAGGTTGGAGGGGTCAGTTAGGCGAGGCTAGGTCAAGTTACGCAAGGCTATGTTACTTTCCGTGAAGTAGGGTTACGTTTGTTCTGCGAGGGCTAAGTCATGTACCATATAACGAGTTGGCCTTTACCATTATGGGGCCTTGAAATCCGAGGTAGCTTTACTCAGAGAGAATCTTTTTCAAACCGTATTGTGCTTTTCCACGTTGCCAGAAATACTTATTGAATGATATGAAGATCAAAATTCTGCATGAAGGTTACAAAGAATGTACAGATCTGGAAAGAGCCTTTACATAAATGTGTTGCACGAAAGGAGAGAAGGTTAGCACTCCCCTTGATAAGGACGGACAACACACATATGTCAAGGCACAGCCGCTTCGGCGGCAGCTGACACATTTTTCAACGATGCCGCCTTAAATTTACCGTGACAATGTGATCTATATTTCACCTAGAAGAGTAATAACGCCTTTACAGTTGGTGTTTAAAGTGAAACGAATAACGACACTGTCCATCAACCTGACGATTCAATGTTCGAATCTCTCCGAATTTCTATACTTCATGAAACGTTCTCCGGGTAGTATATGTTTTGATTTAGATTTCCAATAAAACTCTGCATTGTAAGTAAATGCAAAACATTTATCTTTCGACCTTATGATTATGTTATGCGTACAGAA
Organism: Panulirus versicolor; assembly: GCA_032361705.1. Classification (NCBI taxonomy): domain Eukaryota; kingdom Metazoa; phylum Arthropoda; class Malacostraca; order Decapoda; family Palinuridae; genus Panulirus; species Panulirus versicolor. The sequence continues at coordinate 804 of JAUUDZ010463856.1, read as the reverse complement.
GCGTGTACGTTTTCTTTGTTGCTTTGAGGTAAAACTGTAGGATATTGTTACTTCCAGGCGAATTGTCGTGTTTAGTATTTATTGCAAGCTTCTATGTACCTTGTCATCATCTACTAGTAATCATACTTTTAATCAGCTTAATTGATCTATATGAATAACACCAGTTACGTATAACATCTAATTATATTACCAATAATTGTACCCAATTTCTTCCCAAAATGTTTTGTACTTCTTCAAGGAAGAATTGAACTTATTTAGGATGAATCATCACATAACACACACATCCAGCTAAGAAACTACTACCCTAGAGTCATACAGGGGCCGGCCTGTGCCAGTGATGGCATACACACGATATCTCCTCCAAAGAGATAGTTTTCAACCAATATTCCCTTTAAATTTTCCAACAGTTCGGCTGATCCCTCCTAGTAAGCCGACCTTGTGCGTTTATTCCCATCGTCCACCATTGTAGTCATTACTCTCGTTAGTTTTATTAAGCGGTCACTGTGTGTGTCAGTCATGGCCGGCTGTGTATCCATGATGTAAATCTGTAACATAACATCCACACCATTCATATAGTCCTTTTTTTTCTCTCTCCAGAAGTCTTACATTAAGCTTCTTATTGAGAAATATATATATCCCAACTGGTAGGGTTAACATTACCATTCATGTATCCATACAGTGCGATCCCACATCCGCGTTTGTACGCCTGTAAGATCATGCAAAAAAATAAAACATTGCTCGTGGGTAGACTTGAGCGATTTTGATAAAGCTCCAGACCGTAAAACATGTCGCCTTCTCTTCCCA
>JAUUDZ010463845.1:0-12097 GCA_032361705.1 Panulirus versicolor | reverse complement strand
TACACACACACACACACAGCATTAATGAGATGGCCTTGCTTTGGGCTATCAGTTGCCCTCGCCGTCTCGGCGAACATAGAAAATGACACGATGCAATTAGAGTAGGTAGTGGTCATGACTTAATTATACTTGCCTTGTAGGTCTGTAACCATATCTAGACCGAATAATTAATTCCACTCTCGTATTTCTCTAATGAACGAATCATCATGCCGAGGTTATGGAGTGACGGAGTCGTGACGCGGTTACAAGTGCCACTGGATATGGTTGGTCAGGTGTTGGTGATCCACGCTGGGTTATCTCTGCGTGTCGTATTTGGATAGATCAAATTGGTGTCTCTGCTTACAGAGGCGTTACTCCACCGGAGCACTACTACCCTACCCTTCATGTCATCCCCAGAGCTTCGCTGCTTGTATAACGCTTGACAACTGGGGTCAGACTGCATCATCCAGGCATCTCTTGCTCAACACACACTGGTGTATGGTGAGGCAGGGTAGGGTGTATGTGTTCACGCGTTCAGTGCTGGCCTTAACGAGGACCTCAGCCCGCCTGCCTTGTAACGACAGGAGCCCATGTTTCGAGACATGGTATTGGCATGTCAGTAACGTGATGCGTCTGTGGTCATACCATATTAAGGCAGCCAGGAAGAGAAGCGAACACCAGTACGTCTGCATAGCCTTAAGCTGAAGGCTGGTGTGTGGTTGCACAGGAACCACACACCAGAGGTTGGCAGGCACCATAAATTGCTTTAACGTCGTTGTTACAGTCCCTTCACAGGAGGAGGTGGTGGTGGTGGTGGTGGTGGTGAAGTTGGAGGGGGAAGAACCGTGAGTGTTTTTGGGCCTGGGTCCATGTGACACCATAATGGGTCGACGTTAACTTCCATTGAGTAATGTGAGAGAACAGAGTTTGTGCTTTCGTGGCGTCAGGCAACACAGTCATGAGCGCGTTGGAGTATTTTCCCCGTGTGTGAACTTCGTATTTACTAGTAACTGAGACGTGATTACTGTCCTATTTATCTCTCTTCTTGTGTTGTACAGCATCGTAATGAGATTATGTTCAGTATAATCCTCGCATGTCGTCGCACTTTACTGAAAATTGTACAACTTATTTGACTGAAAATTCTCAACTCTGTCAGTAATCCCTTAGTCATGTTTGCTGTACATTAAGTCTTCGGTGTTTTTGAATTTTTGTTTGTACCGTTGACAGCAAACACACCGTCACTCTTGTTGTAAAGCTATTGTTTCCATTTTTGTATTGACCAAATGACATGGTCAAAGGCCATCTCTTATGAGATGGTTAAAGAGAGGAAAACAACACAGAAATTGCTTACGTCTCTGATGGTGTTCATGGTTAGAAATGTTGTAGCATGACAAGGATAATAGGAGGAAGAGAATCCCATACCTTAAAGTGTTCAAGGGAGGATCATAACGGTCAAATCTCGTGGTCACGTTTCATATAAATGATCGGAAGCTTCGTGTACATTAAAGAACTTGAGAATGAGAGGAAGAGCTTTGAGGCCTTATAGGGTCAGACAAGGCATGTTCCAATCCCATTTATATTGATTCGAGCATCTATCCAAGCTTCACATAAAGCATCGAACTGTAGCACATAATCATAATAGCACATAATCAGTATTCTCCTATATTCTGTCACCGGAAGATACATTTTTAACATATCGTATCGGTTTGATCAACCGGACTTGCCTAGATAGTCCGTATCCTTCCATACAACTCAGCCTAATCGAGATGACCAACTGCTGACATTTGTGACCAACTGCTGACACTTTTGACCAACTGCTGATACTTGTGACCAACTGCTGACACTTGCGACCAACTGCTGACACTTGCGACCAAGTGCTGACATTTGTGACAACTGCAGACACTTGTGACCAACTGCTGACACTTGTGACCAACTGCTGACACTTGTTACCAATTGCTGACACCTGTAAACGGGAACCCAAGTGTTCTAATACCTTCACTCAGCACGGTGATATAATGTTACCTTGATTGTCTATCTCCATTGATACACCTTTACCAATAATCTTGACCCCACTTTTTCTCTCTCCTTGCAAAGCGTCGAGATTCATCCAGTTTCCTTGATTACCTGATCTTCTTTATTTACTTGATCTTCTTTATTTACTTGATCTTCTTTATTTACTTGATCTTCTTTATTTACTTGATCTTCTTTATATACTTGATCTTCTTTATATACTTGATCTTCTTTATTATGAATCGTTTAAGCTCTGATTTCATCCTGGGAGAGGGTCTTATGTGCCATCGTCTTGTCGAACATCATCATCTCTGGCCATTGCATGGTGCTGGCCCGTGGCTCCGTGACCCCCCCAACCTCACGCCATGACAAGCGGCCCTTGACTCGTTATTAGTGGATTTCCGGGATCTTTTGTTGTCTTGATGATCACGCAACTCTTCGTCGACTCGGAATCTTTAAAGTAAAGACTCGTATTATGTTGTCACTTCCACCACCTAATTCCCTTTTATTTTCGTGTAATCCTGGAGGTCTTAAGGAGTAATGGTTTCGTTATGGTCACGGTGACGTAAACACCCACGTCAGTCATTTTCTTTCCTGGTGCCTCTTCGACCGCGACCCTTTGCTTGTGGGCGAATCTACTTATAACTTTGCGTAGGGTCGTTGCACGTCGTGGTAGCCCCCGTAGCAGGATTTTATCCCCACCTTTATAACCCATCCTCTCCTTCGCCCAAGCAATTCCCTCTTTAATCTCGTCAGACAGAGCATGTCTACCCCAGCCAGTCAGGAGTCCTTTTCTCGACATGTCCTGGTCTTTCCTGGGGAGTTTGGGACCCATCATCAGTCCTCTTCTCTTGCTTAACTCGAGTTCCGTGAACGTCCTTAGATTCCGTCATTCTCTCTTCAGAGCCATACAGCCGTGTTCATGGCTCGGCGCGTAACGTCTTGTCCCAGGATCGTACATTCGTATTCATGGCTCGGCGCGTAACGTCTTGTGCCAGAATCGTACAGTTAACGAACGAACTCTGAAAGTTACTCGGTCGAATCAGCACATCAAGTCACCTGCCTGTCTTTGCTGTATTTAAAAGGAACTCTCAATATGTGACAAGTTGCTGATAATTTAATATGAATATTTGAGCGAGGAGGATGTAGATATTTTCTAAAATTCTCTTCGAATTGTTTGTCGGAACCTTAAGCATATATCTCGTTATTTCTATCCTTCTGTCGCCTTCAGCTCATTCTTTGCTATACTCAAGCTGTATCTCTAGAAATTTTGTTCATCATATCGCTGAAGTATCGTTGAGAGAGTCGTATACAGCCCTCGTACATAATGGAATGATCGTAAAAACGAGTCTTCAAATCGTGAAAGACTGATTACTTGTAAAACTCCTTTTTCGTTAGAGTCCATAACTGGTTAAGAAGTTTTCTCTTGTAAATGGCAGTTGGAAAGAAAAACATGCCGAAGGAAATTTCAGGCGAAAGGGAAAAAGTGATAGGAAAAACTGTGTAGAAATTGATCAGTGCTCAGCAGGTCTAGAGGCAGAAGTAGAAAGATAACGGGGCAAGGAAAAGGCGAAAGGAGGGAGGGAATTCCACAGCTTATCTGTGAACAGGAGGAGGATGAGGAGGTACATTATGAGCGATACTCGAGCGTCCGACCTCCACACAGAAACTGTGGGAAGCAGCAGCCACACGTGTGCCTGAGGTCCAAGCCTTAATGGCAGGGACACTGACAGACATCCCACGAGAGCAGTTATCAAGATGATACCTGATGAACCTCGAGATAGAGAGGGAGCAGCAACCTCGCTGTGTACAGAAAGGAATGGTTGAAGAGAGGCGAGACGAGAAGAACGAATGAGACGAGGCTTTTCAGTACACCGTTCGTTATTAAAAGTGAACAAACCTTGGTACTCCGGCGAATAAAACCTGTCTTAGATGTGAGTAGCTGCACCAAAGAATAAGGAGTAAGGTACCTACACAACATCCCAAGGTTTTGATGAAGTAGTCTTTGTGATGTTGGTGATACAGGATTTCCTGGAGGGAGTCGAAAATATAAATAGGCCCAACATGTTTATTAGAAGTTTAAATTAACAGTTCTAAGATGGAATATTTGACAGTGATAAGAGTTACATAGTCACTCTCAATAGGAGTCGGAGGCATAATGTTGAGGCATACATATACCCGAGTATCTTTGTAGCTCCAACAGCGAGGCAAATACTGTCACCATGGCTAAATTCCACACTTTGCTGAGAAGTCGGTATGTTGCCTAAGAGAATAATCTGTATATATAAAACTACGTTGAACCTGTTGTACACGGAGGCGAGACTCGGCTGGTGACTGAACGAATTAAAGGTAATATAAGATCCAGGTCCCTGATGAATGAAGGCGAATTGTAAGAAATAAGTTACAAGACCAGAGTGATCCAACGTCCGGTAAAGGACAATAGAATCTGCGTTGTATATGGAACTGAAGCCTCAAAATCTATGAAGGCTCTTATCACGCTGGATGATCGGCTTAGTAAGGATATACATCGTTCGGTGTATTCAACGCAGAATTAACCATGCGGTACGCAATACGCAACACACACGCATTAGATGCGTTGGGTCGCGCGCCCTTCAAACCATACCTACTGGAAAATGTGATCTTTGGGCGTATGAGGGTGTTGCTCGTACTGTGGCAATAAAGCCGCTAGTCAGTACTGAAAGGTATTAACGTGTTTGTGTGAGCATTATATGTACACAAATGAATTAAATGAGTTTCGTATTGGTGCGAATTTGGCGAGCTGTCACACGATGCTGTTGATATTGCAGAGTTCAACATTATGCAGGTGGAAACGCGTGCTATTCCGGCCAGATATTACACTAATTAAAGGCTGGTGGGATATGCATAATAACCAGTAAACTGCGAGGTCAAGACGTATATTTCCATGTCGACTGCAGAGATGGCTCTATCCCCACAGACACAACTTGGTGCGACATTTTCTTTTGTGTGTGTGTCTTCTTTTTTTTTAGTTTTGTGTCTTTGAGAAGGCACAATATGCAGTTCCTATTGTAAGTCTGGACATGAAAGTGCAAGTTTGATATTCACGTCTTGTTTCTCACCACTTCCATAACTTCGCTCCTTCAGAAAACTTGACGCCCCTGTGCTCGTGACTCTGTAGTGTCGTCTTTAATGGAGTCTGACCCGTAGTCACTTGAGCCGGGTTATAGAGGAATGGCTTTAGTGTTCGTTGTATCTTGTTTACCCTTTCCCGCGATAGCAAGGTAACAGCAACAGACGAAGAACGGGAACATTTGCTCACATCCATCTTCTAGCTGTCATGTGTAATGCACCGAAACCACATCACGCTATCCACTACCAAGCCTCGCAGTTAATTCTGTGAACTTCCCCGGCCGCTCCACATGCCCTGGTTCATTTCATTAACAGCACGTCGACACCTGTATACCACATCGTTCCTATTCACTTTATCCTGTGCACATCTTTCAAATCGTATATGACAAATTATAGAGGGGTCATTGCGTCCCAGTCGTTTGTTACAATACAGATGTATACGTCATTTCAGTACTTGTTACCCAACCTCAAACTCTGATATACAGAAATATATTCATTATTGACATATCCCCCATGAAATCTTGAAAAAATAGAGAAATGTCTTGTTCATTCATGATTCCTCGAGTCAAATCATAGATGGATGTCTTGTTTGATGATGACCTTCTTGCTGCCCCAGGAGTTTCCTCTATTTTCGAGACCCCTGCAGCGCCCGGGAGGCTGGCCACGTCCACCGGGTGGTAATGGTCGTCTCGGATGTGCGTCAGATTGTAGATTGTTGATAGTGCAGAATGCCATATTGTAGACTTATTGGTTGCTTCAGGGCCGAATGTAAGATCATGACTCAATGTTACATTGGATTTTGTGCCTGAGAACTGGCTGCTTGTGTGCCCCCACCACTAGTTAGACCACGCAATACTCGGCGAGCTGCTGCGTCATATGATTATTGTTTACTTGTTGTTACTCGAGGGTGGACCAATTTGATAAGAGTTTCTTTTCCAACACTTCGAAGCTTTGAAACTCCCTATTCTCCTGCCTTTCGTAATAATTATGACCTAGCACATTTTGAGATTTTTCACTTTCTCCAAAGATCATAACTTCCTATCTCTTCTTTTCCTCGTCATAATCCTCTCAATATTTCGATTAATTTCTGGCCTTGATGTGGACTTTCGTCCGTGACTGGAGCCTCCAACGTCAAATGAAAACATGAGAGATCGGGGAAAGGTACAAATGGATTACCTGTAGTGTTGGAAATCCTTCCACGTCTCTTGCTTCTGGGGATTTCGACTCAGGCGTAGGATTATATATATATATATATAATCATATACGCTTTGAATAGAATTTTCACATTCGCTGATATTCCCCAAATTAAACGTTCCTTGATGCCTGTATTAAACGACTGTCATTTTTCTCGGAATATTCCTGTCGTTACTTATCTGTATCGTGCAGGAGGAGGTTTGCTCTCCTGGGGCTCCATCCCTGGAACAGTCGTACAATCTGCCCAGCCTTACATTACCCTCTCCTTTTTTCTTCTTAAGTCCTCTTCTTCGTCTCCTTTTTCATTTTGATTTTCTTTAATTCTTGTTCTTTCTAATCCTTCCTCTCCTCCTCTTTCCTCCTCTTTTCTTTCTCTTCCATTTTCCTCATCTTCTCTTTATTCGTCTTTTTCGTCTTCCCCTTTTATTTTTCTTGTTCCTTCTCCCACCTTCTTCGAATTCTCCTCCTCCTTCCTCTTCTAAGTCTCCTTTTCTTTCTTCCTCTTCATCCTTCATCTCCTTCTTCCTCGTCTCCCCATAATCTCTGACAGCCTGAGGTGCAGGGTTGGAGGTGCTTGGTGCTGCTGGAGGTCACCTTGAGGCTGAGCTGAGACTTGAAGGTTCGGTGTTCGTCTCTCCTGAGGACGCGCGGCTTTGTTTCCAGGTGCTGCCGCGGGTCTGGCCTGTGTGGTACGCGTTGTCAGAGTGTGATGTATATTGAGGTGTGAATGTGGAATTTTTCCAGCTAAGCATTGTGAAAATAAACACCATAAGTAATTATTGTTACTTGCTATATCAATGATAGTAGTAGTAATGGTAGTGGTAGTATCAATATCATATTTCCTCTTGTTCAGAAATCGTAATTTTGTTCACAAGACAGACTTTGAACCCAATATTCAGTTTTCATTTGAACCCAATATTCAGTTTTCAGTTTACGAAATGTCAGTGAAGTCATTTCCTTAGAAAGGTCATCTATATCCAATGATGTCTAGTCATGCTCTTATTTGACTGGATAACTAGAGAAAAACTATTGGGAATCTCTCTCAGGCTGTGCATAAGGTGTATAGCAAAGAATATTTCTCTTAGAGGAAACTGAATGGGAAATGTGAAGTATCTTGAAGAACATATGAAGTTGCTGCGGAGTCGTCTGTTGAATGCGTCACAGGGCAGAGGATTGTGATGGATGTGAAGGGACACTAGATTTAGCCTGATGGTCATGTGGGTGGACATAAGTGGGAGGACGGGTGTGTGAGATGAAAGCGTCTGTCGCGTCTCGCAGAAATGTAATGACATTATATTGGGGAGGGTGTGTGTGAGTTACCTTTATGAGAGGTGGGAAGACATGCAGGACAGTGAGACACGTAATGAGTAAAATGAGTGACAGAGATCAGTGTGGAGAATGTTAATAAAGAGGACATCCAGGTACAATATTCAGGAAATGAGATACGTAATAGAAGTCAAAAGAATCTTAGAGATTAATGGAAAATCATCTTAATCAAGACTACATCCAGAAGTATTGATGTAGCGAGACGTGTGATACAAAAATCAAATGAGACAGATCAACTGAAAATCATATTGATCGAAATCAAATCTAGACAGTACTGAATTAGAGCATAATGAAATGGTCAAATGATTAGCAGATCGCTAGGAAATCCTTAATGAAAATTACATTCAGAGACTGTACTGATGAACTACATAGGATCATTTGCTTTATTACAGCACTGTGATTGCTTACTTTTCCCTTTCTGAGTTTGCTGCAAGAGATGGAAGAGCTTTTCTGATGTACTTTGGACAGTTTGGGGATGTCCCTTTGTACAACCAAATAACCTTGTGGCAAGGTAACCATAATTAACCAACAGGAACTCCCTTATTGGGTCAGTAATGCGACTTGGGCAGGAGAACTACCAAAAGTAAGCAGTAATTACGACAAAGTTTTAACTCCCACTGCGAAACGGTAGCACCTACTCAGCCTTTATCTACTTTGAAACAATAACTACCTCTGATAAGCAGTAACCACCGCTATCGAGCAATAACTACCACTAACACACCTTAACCAGAACTGAAAAGCAGTGATTATCACTGTCAAGCATACAGCTAGCACTGACTGGTAGTCTCTGCCACCTTCAGTGATTGACGGCGATTAATGCCGTTGAGCCAAAGCCACTACTGACAAATTACCAGTAGCAAGATTGTCGCTGGAAAACATTAGTTATCAAACTGCGAAATATATTCCAGGCAATTACGTCCCCTAGCGAGAGATGTCCCGCATTAAGCCAGCGGTGGGAACTTTGCTGGATGCTCACCTCGGAGTGAGGGAGTCTGCCGTCACTGTTGCCAGGATGTGAGGACCGAGTCTGTCAAGTCTCCGTGGGAGCTGTAAGTCCTCGCTGGGTAATGGTCTGCTTAATAACCTTGAAGTATGTCGGAGGATGTCGAACTGCGGGGCTGGACGTTCGCATGAGGAAGGGGCTGTGGAAGAGAGTGAGAGAGAGAGTAGGGAGGAAGAGGAGGAGGTGGCGGGAGGTGGGAAGAAGCAAGCGAGGTAAGGCGGCATTGAAAACCCACTGAGGTTCTGATGGGAATAAATCAAGGAAAGGAATTCGTGTAGGAGAAATGTGTCGCTGCGATGGCGTGCGTGAAATTCCAACTGCTTGGGGAAGGATCCTTGCGGGAGGCCAGGAAGATGAATGCTTATGGCTACGTCTGGTCGTGGCCAGACCTGGTGCCCACCAGGCAAAGTTTTCATATTAATATTGGTCCCTCGACTCGTATATAAGTTCCGTTATGGCATAGATCTCCTCATTCTTCGCTGCCCTGAAAAGTTGGAAAACGAGTTTTGTAAAAGCTCTATTGTCCTTCCGTCTGTTTACCCATCTATCAGTATTTTTTTCTCTCTAACGTTACTCTTTTTTCCTTGCTCTTATTTCTCCTTCAGTAGGTTTTTGGTCGGCAGTTGCCCCTCAGCTAAGGCGCTTTCACAGAGTTCGAGGCCATTAAACCTCAACTTCAAGAGCCATGTTGAAGCCTCAGTGACCCGATCATGGCGCAGTAATAGTCCGTTTTCTTTTCCTCGAGTAATAGCGGGCCACACCGATGTGTACTCCACACCCACTGAAGCGAGGGTGTGAGGTACTTCAGGCTGGATATTGACAGTTTATACATGTAATGGTTTTACGACTGGAAACATTCGCAACAAACTTTTATCTTCAGTGTCTCAAAGTACGAGCACGTTGTACTTTTTTCTCTTTTTGTTGGAGGTTCTTATCGTTGACAAAAGTCCACATCAAGGCCCGGATTTCGTTGAAATGTAGGGAGGATTATGAAAGGCAAAATGTAGGAGACAAGGGTAAGTATTTATATAAAGTAAGGCAACACAGTATCAAATATTAGTTATAGCCATGACCTAAACTGCCACATGTTTGATAAAGCTACGAACTACACTGCCAAGCATGAGTTTGGGCCGAGTTAAAGTGCCACGCGCGAATTAAGCCATTAAAGTAAACTGTCGCAAATTATATAAGACCAAAGCTACTTACATTGTTGCATCATTTCAAGCGGAAAGTTACACATTGCCTCATGCTTTCGATTCGATTGCTATAATGACACTCATCATTTGAGGTAAGAAGAAGTCTTATACAAACACGAGTTAAAAGATTTACCTGTACAGTCACACATCAGTTGAAGCTATTACCTACTTGGCTGCACATCACACAAGGCTAGGAACTCCTCTCGTGCGCAGTGATTAACGCCATAACCTATACTATCATATACCATTTAAGAAATTTCGGTCATGCTATCACAGTATACAAAGGTATGATTACTGCCTTTCACGTATTCAGTCAAAGCTGTTATCCACACTGTTAAACTCCAGTTAAGGGCTATATGCTTATATGCCGCGTTGTCTCGTGTCACTTAAAGTTCTAGTTTAATCTGTTGGCTACACTCTCACACCCCAGGAAGGCTGTGAGATACGTTGGCACATCTTTTAAGTCTATACACTACAGTGTTGCACGTAAATGTACTGATGCTCTATTTGAACACGTTCATGAATCGCTTAAAACTCTAATTTAATCTTGGCTACACCGTCGCACCCCAGTAAAGGCTCCGAGATATACTGGCACATCTACGAGATAGACAGGCACATCTTTTGAACTCATAAACTGCAGTGTCGCATATGAGATTACTAACGCTGTATCAAAAGACTGTCGTAAATAACTTAAAGCTATAATCACAGTGGCACCCATCAGCTGAAACAAAGCTATGATCACAGTGGCACACACCAGCTGAAACAAAGCTATGATAACAGCCGCACACACCAGCTGAAACAAAGCTATGATCACAGTGGCACACACCAGCTGAAACAAAGCTATCATAACAGCGGTACACACCAGCTGAAACAAAGCTATAATCACAGTGGCACACACCAGCTGAAACAAAGCTATGATCACAGCGGCACACACCAGCTGAAACAAAGCTATGATCACAGTGGCACACACCAGCTGAGAAGATAAACCAGCTTGCACAGATTACCAAAATGACTCTAGTCTATGACTTGCCTCCGACCTCTCTCGATGCCACAGCTTTTGACGGTCCAGTTTAAAATATATTACCCTGAGCCAAGGTGTGTGGGAGGTACAGCGACATGAAAAAAGGGGATGTAATTTAATCATGGCTCAAATCTGTGTTTAAGCTCCATAATTACGTGGCACTTTACTAATGAGCAGATTAGATTACTTCTGTTGATTAAAACTTGCACGGGCACCAAAGGCGACTGCGAGCGACGAATGAATACTACGATGTAGTAGCTTAAATTGACACTACTTGCCAGCAGTTTGCAGTACCCATCACCAGGAGCAGTAACTATAGTTACTACCTCTGTATCTCCCTCTCGCTTCCATACACTTCCTTACTCCATTTTCCTTCTAAGTCCTCTACCCTCCGCCTCATCTTCTAACACGCATCCTATCTTCCTTTTGTCCTCTTCCATCCCCTTCCCCCTGCTCGTCGTGCCACTTTTTCCTTTCTGTGTCAAGTTCTCCTTCATCATCCTCCCGCTCTTAGAAACATTCTTCTCCTTGCTATTTCTTTTTTCCTGCCACCTTTTCGTTCTCACGACTTCCTCCCTCGACCGAATCGTCCCCCATCGTGCTCTTTTACGGCCAACACCTCCGCCTCTAGGCGACTTTCCCTCCCACTGCCACCTCCTTATTACCGTTTTATTTTCCACCTCCATCTCTTCAAATGTTTCCCCAAACCAGCGCCACCAACCTTCGCTTTCTTCTCTTCTCACCCTCACCACCACATACCTATTTAGTCTCGACCCTCCTCCTCCTCCTTCTCCTCCTCTTTGCCTTTTCCCCATTCTTTCCACTCCTCTTGTCATCCACGTATTTTCCTCCCTCTCTCCACGATTTCTTCTTTTCCTTTGCTATGTCTTTACTCCATCTCGACACATTACTGCAGAGGTCCCCTCAAAGTCCTCACTGAAGCTTGAGCCAGTTTATATGGAGTCTGTAGAAACTGTCTTGCTTGAGTCTGGGTTCTAAGTTACGTTGCCACACATCAACTGAGGTTAAAACCTATGGCAAAACTATAAACTCCACTACCATGCACTAGTTCCGTCGCGGGTTGAAGTGCCACACACAAGTTATTGTCCTGGGGCTGTATGCAGAAAACTTAGATTTTTGCTTATTCTTATGCTTAGCTGAGCAAGTGACATAAGTGCCACAGAGAAAAGGACTAAGCACGATGCTTAGCAAAACTTAAGCATAAGATTTAAGAAGTATGAAATGCAGTTTGGGTCAAAA